>CALYCR020000481.1:0-13587 GCA_944470395.2 Schistosoma turkestanicum
TTGTCGATTATAAACGGCGGAACGTATAAATTTCATGCATTGGTACTTCCAGTTTATCGTGTCCACTCAGACTTTCCCATTTACGGGAAGCGATTGCCTTTCAGGATACTCTATCACCTAGGATGTTTTGAAATACATTTATACACCTTGATCCATTCTCGAGTGATTTGTGTGATTGATTTTTGTTGTCCTCTGAATGATAACCTGCACCTCAATGGAACAGTTGTAAGAAGAGTTCGTCTGCCTTATCTATTTAAAGAGACAGCGCACTTCATTTTGTATTTAGATGTTCAAATATATTCATACACCATGATCCAACCGCGAGTGATTTGATTGATTGAATTATTTTGTGCTTTAAACTTCTGTTTTCGTGAATTGAATGTCAGCTGCATGTGCTTATCTTTAAACTTTTAAAATTGATTATTTTTTGGCATGTCGGTAAATTTTTTCAAGAAAGCAGAAAGTTCACATACCTTTACATCATAGTTCATTTTCTTATTATCTAATAAATATTTTGATCATGCCAGATTACACAGAGTAAATGAAGTGAGATTATATACTGTTGTATTTAAACAAAAAATTTGATATAATTAGTCATTAGGAATTCACTAACATTAATTAACCTTTTATATATGGTGTGACTACTACATCCAAACTAGAACTACACGAAGTGAAATAGGTAGGTAGTGTGATCATTGATAGTTTATGAATCGCTCCGAACATCTGACCGGTTTATGTATGTATTATACTACTGATAAACTGATAAGCTTCGGGCTAAGGAAGAAATTTCGGAAGCAACGAGAGTAATTGTCAATCGACTGGTAGCGGGTTCAGAATAAAGAGATTACAGGTTAGCTAGTTTAACAACAAATGATCGCCAGTCTTTCCTCTGTAACCACAAACGCAATTGAGATTTACTAGAACTTGTAATGCCGCAAAATCTTTGTCCTTTTCTCACGGGTTGTTGCTACTTTTATACTCCACCAACCGAGTTTATTGCAAACTTAACTCATATCATCAGACTTCTGACCATTTGTGAATACCGTACCAAAACCACTAGTTACACAAATAAAGTTCATTTGCTTAAATATTCAAAACTTCATTCAGAAAAGTCGTCAATTCATAACACAACACATTATGTCATTGAACTTGTATCGTTTTGACACGACACTTGTCCTAATGTTCCTCGGATATCAGTGTACAAATAAATCATTTCTGTGTATTCATCAATTTTATTTATTCATCAGCAAAACCACAAGTCAACACCAATTAGAAATGAGAATGACGAAACAAAACAATGGGGAAAATAGATCTTGTGTTTATTCTTTTTTAAATTGGATTCAAACAACAACAGTAAAGAATTGATGGATAATGTAATGGATACTATGATGAATATTTACTTTGAATTATGTATATATAACCAAGCATATGTGTATATATTTATATGCATATATATAGATATATATCTTCAATTCATTTGAGTAAGCGGCACCCCGTCTTATTCATGAAAAAAGAAATAAATCTCAAACAAAAGAAAACTTGAACAAACAAAACAAATCAATCAACAATTCAATACAGTTAAACTGTTAACAAATGTGCATGTAATTGATGTAAATCTTCTTCAGTCATAAACAATTTTGTTGGTTTCAAATGGTCGCTCTGAATGTCGCCTTGTTCTTTGTCACCAGTAGATGCACTACTAATACTACTACTACTTCAGCTACTACAACTACCAGGAAAATAATAAACGATAATGTAATGATGATGAGGAGATTTCACTGAGATTTATCAAATTCAATAAGAATTGTTTCATTTTCATTGATGGAAACGATGCGAAATCGGCTTGAATTGATGTATTGGGCGATTCGGTTTTTAATGCTTCAAGTGTACGTTGTTGTAACGAATTAGTTTTGTTTTAAACCGAAAATGTGAGAGACAGGAACAGAAAATAGGTTAAAGATATAAAGTCAATATCAATACAATCGACTTACTGACTTACTTTCTTACGCCTGTTACCCCGAATGGAGCATAGGCCGCCCATCAGTTTTCTCCAACCAACTCTGTTCTGGGCTTCTTTCTCCAGTTCTGTCCAACTGTTTGTTCATTCCTCTCATATCTTTCTCTATTTCTCGGCGTAATGTATTCTTTGGCCTTCCTCTTTTCCTTTTGCCTTGAGGGTTCCATGTGAGGGCTTGTCTCGTGACGCAGTTAGGTGCTTTCCGCAATGTGTGTCCTATCCACTTCCACCGCTTCTTCCTGATTTCCTCCTCCACTGGAATCTGGTTTGTTCTCCTCCCACAGTTCGTTGTTGCTGATGGTGTCTGGCCAACGAATACGAAGTATTTTCCGTAGACAGCTGTTAATAAACACTTGTATCTTCTGGATGATGCCTTTCGTAGTTCTCCATGTTTCCGCTCCATACAGTAGAACTGTCTTCACATTTGTATTGAAAATCCTGATTTTGGTTTTGTTTGAAAGTTGTTTGGAGTTCCAGATATTTTTCAACTGTAGAAATGCAGCCCTTGCTTTGCCAATCCGTGCCCTCACATCTGCATCCGATCCACCTTGATTGTCGATGATGCTGCCCAGATATGTAAAGGTGTTAATGTCCTCCAAGGCATCTCCATCAAGAGTGATTTGATTGGTGCATGTTGTGTTGCATCGGAGAATTTTGCTTTTTCCTTTATGTATGTTGAGACCTACTGCTGCAGAGGCTGCTTCCACACTCGTCGTCTTCTCTTGCATTTGTTGTTGAGTGTGCGATAGAAGAGCCAGATCATCTGCGAAGTCCAGATCGTCCAGCTGCGTCCTAACTGTCCAGTTGATACCGTGCTTCCCTCCAGATGTTGACGTTTTCATAATCCAGTCGATCACCAGGAGAAAGAGAAAGGGTGAGAGTAAGCAACCTTGCCTGACACCGGTCTTCACCTCGAAAGAGTCGGTTAGCTGTCCTCCGTGCACGATTTTGCAGTTGAATCCATCATAAGAGTTCCGTATGATGTTAACTATTTTCTCAGGCACACCGTAGTGTCGAAGAAGCCTCCACAGTGTTTTCCCGTCCACGCTATCGAATGCTTTCTCGTAGTCGATGAAGTTGATGTAGAGTGGTGAGTTCCATTCAATTGATTGTTCCACAATGATCCGTAATGTAGCAATTTGGTCAGTACACGATCGATCCTTACGAAATCCGGCCTGTTGATCTCGAAGTTGGGCGTCTACGAAGTCCTTCATTCTGTTTAACAATACCCTGTTGAAGACTTTGCCTGGTATTGAAAGAAGAGTGATGCCTCTGTAGTTCTCACACTTGCTGAGATCGCCTTTCTTTGGTATTTTGATGAGGTATCCTTATTTCCAACCTGATGGTACTTGTTCCTCATCCCAAATTTTCTTGAAGATGATGTGAAATATTTTTGCGGTTGCTTCTACATCTGCTTTCATTGCCTCTGCTGGAATGTTGTCTGGTCCTGCTGCTTTGCCGTTCTTGATTTGTCTGATGGCCATACTGATCTCCTCAATAGTAGGTGAGTCAATATTAATTGGGAGGTCCGTGGATGCTGCTTCGATGTTGTGTGTGTTCACTGGTCGATTCAATAGTTCCTGAAACTGCTCTACCCACCTATTTCGCTGTTCTTCAGTGTTGCTGATTACTTTGCCTTCCTTACTTTTCACTGGTCGTTCTGGTTTACGATAGTTTCCGGCGAGCTTCTTTGTAGTTTCGTACAATTGTCTCAAGTTTCCGTCTCTTGCAGCCTTTTCCGCCGTCATTGCTAGATCTTCCACATATTTTCGTTTGTCAGCTCTGATGCTCTTCTTCACTTCTCTGTTTGCTTCTGTGTATGCAGCTTGTGCGTTAAGGTTCTCCGCTCTTGTTCGGCTGACATTGATTGCTGCCTTCCTGTTCCTCCTTACTTCAATTTTTGCAAGAGTATCAACAGAGATCCATTCCTTGTGATGGTACTTCTTGTGACCCAGAACTTCGTGACATGTTGAAGTGATTGCCTCCTTACTCACTTTCCAATTGTTTTCCAATGTTGCGTTCTCTCCATTGAGTAGATCGTGAAAGGCCTGGAACCTATTTGTGAGGGCTATCATGAATTCGTTGAGCTTTACAGTATCCCAAAGAAAGGCCGTATTAAACTTGTGTGATGTTGTCTGCCCGGTTGTCCAGTGCTTCTTGACTTCAGTTTCATTTTGGAGACAAGCAAGTGGTGACCTGAGGCTATGTCAGCTCCTCTCTTGGTTCTCACATCCTCCATAGTCCTTCTGAACGTTTCGGTGATACAGATTTGATCAATCTGGTTTTGAGTAGTGTGATCCAGTGAAATCCATGTGTCCTTGTGTATGTGCTTGTGCAGGAATATTGTGCCACCGATGACCAGTTTGTTGAAGGCACATAGGTTTGCAAATCTCTCACCGTTTTCGTTTCTTTCTCCCAGTCCATGTCGTCCCATGATGTCTTCATATCCAGTGTTGTCCATTCCAACCTTGGCATTCAGGTCTCCCATAAGAATCGTCAAATCCTTTGGTGAACATTTCTCGACGATTGATTGCAGCCTTTCGTAGAATTGATCTTTGTCGTCGTCATTGTAGTCGTTGGTAGGTGCATAACATTGGATGACGTTCATTGAAATGTCCTGTTTCTCTGTTCTGAAGAATGCTTTATTGATCCTGGGTCCATGAGATTCCCATCCTATCAGTGCATTTTGTGCTTGTTTGGACAGCATCAGTGCAACTCCTTGTGCATGTGAAGCGTTTTCCTCTTCATGACCAGCGTATAACAGCAGTTCCCCTGAAGCTAGTCTCAGTTGTCCTACTTGTGTCCAATGTGTTTCACTGATTCCAAGCACCTCGAGGTTGTATCTTTTCATTTCTGCCGCAACTTGAAATAGTCTTCCAGTCTCCCACAATGTACGAACGTTCCAGTATGGGATTCGAGTTGACAATTGCATACTTTGTGTGCTAATGTGGTACAGCAACTTGAACTGATGTACGTTCGAACATGCCTATGAAGTCCTACTTTGTGGCTGAACGAGCGATATGAATCTCTTGTCTATCTACTCACTATGCATTCATCAAAGGAACGTTTCCAATTATGTATTATTTTGTTATTTTACGGAAACATTCAACAATCTAGAACCAAATGTTGTATTGACTCAATGTTTAATAGAAACTTGTAAAGAATACTTGACAGCAATTGATATACGACTATACTACTACTACTACTACGACCACTTCACTTCCTAGTTTTATTTCGCCGAAAGCAATCATTCGTACGAATTTAAGTCGAATTGCACGTGAAATAAGTCAACTAGTAGTAGCTATGGAAAATGGTGAATATGATTTTGATGGAGCTAAACAACCGTAGGTAAGTTTAAAATATTCACATTCATCATAAGCTTAGAGTTGGTGTTAGTGACTGCTGCTCACATCATGAAAGTGTTACTTGAGTTAACTCAATAAGTTTGGCGTCGGTCTCATAGACCTGATTGCACAACCGCAGGGTCCAGAGTTCAACTGCTTGAGGCCGGTCACCCATGGTCTTTCGATGAGAAACGTTTGAAGTGTTAGCTCTGCTCTTTTTGAAATGCTTTGCAGCTGAAATGGAAATCCGTGGAGTAATATGAGGTGTGACATTTTTAGGGTCGACATTTCTTAACCCCTTTCTTCCCCCTGTGAGAAGGCAGCATCTCTGCAGATAGCAGATGTTCGAGGAGAAGCCCGGATGTTGTCACATCCTTCTACAGTCAGCAGTACTATTTCACCCTCGGACTTTGAGTAACTGCTTTTAGTCTCATCATTCTCCAGTGGACCTGTTTTTCATGGTGAAATCCAAAGAATCATATGTTCCAGCCAATATAGCTTGGTTGGATCATCACGATAGGCAAGGCTGACCACCAAGATCGGAGAGACAGTGATACTATGGAAAACAGATGTTTTTCTTGTTTGAAAAAAGAGTCGAATAATGACGAACGTTATTTGTGGACTGATCCTTTTCGGTGAAACAAGAGATTTCGCCTTCATTTTTTGAATGGTACAACCTAATGGAACATATGCTGGAGCCAATATAGCTTGGTAGGATCATTCACGATGGGCGAGTCCAACCACCTTGGTCGAGGAGAAAGGGACACTGTGGAAACATTGAATCGAATGTTGAGTGACTGACGTCATTTTCGGATTGATCCTGTCCAGTGAAACAAGAGAGTTCGCTTTCTCTTTTGAATAGCTTTCATATGGCTAGAATCGCATAAATAGCCAGTGTCAAGGAAGATTTACTCATCGACTTTTAGTAACAAGGATGTTATTTAGGGAACTGATAGGAAGAAAACAGAATGTAATTGGATGTTAACAGTCCATCTAAAAGGATTGAAAAATCATTGTCATCATCTTTATCGTATCAGAATGGTCAGCATTGGCTTCAAGATGCAGTGGGGAAATCATTGTGTATACTCTTATCATTGGTCATTGATTGGTATTAACACCTATTCCCTAACATTACTACCACTATCTGGTGTGATTAGGACTTTTGATCAAACTCTCAGGAAGTGATCCTGTTTAGGTTAAGGAACTCACACACATAAATATTTATGTACCGTGACTATTGAATCGACTTTATCAAATGTTTTTTTAGAAAATTTACTATTACCTGTTCAATAGTCTCCATTTTGTTCAATTTTATCATAGACATGATCCTAGAAGTAACATTATCCTTGTATGGATTTTTGGGAGTAGAACTTTTACCAGGATGCTGGCTTATTGTATTAGAATTTGCCGATGACATAGTCCTACGTGATGAAGACGCTGACAGAAATGCAGAGTCTTCTGACCACACTTGGCAACAACGCAAGCATGTTCGGGATGCAGTTTTCCACCTCGAAATGCAAAATGTTGCATCAACATTAGGTTGCATCGGTGCCTGAACTAGTGATAGGCAGTGAAACAGTTGAGCTATCTGACAGCTTCACTTATCTGGGGAGCCTCAGCGGTGCTGACGGCCTGATGACTGATGAAATCTTAGCTCGAATACAAAGGACCCGAGCAACTTTTGTCCACTTGCATCACTTATGGCATATACGATATATCCGTTTGTTATCTAAAGGAAGAGTCTGTGCGCAGTATTTCGCTCTGTCCTACTATATGACTGTAAAACACGTCAGTGAGAGTAGTAGATATTCGTAGGTTACTGGTTTTCGATCATTGGTGTCCTCGAAGCATCGCTCGTATATCCTACTTGGTCTGTGGCGAACTACTTGTAGTATATGACGTGAGTGAAACAGATTTGATAAACCATGAATAGTGACAATGGATGATGTTTTGCAACAGGAACAGTCCAGTTCCATAGGATGAACTGATCTTTTGCAAATTAACGATTTACGATATGGTTTTCCGATTTTACTGAGTAACTCTGTAATTTTCGCTAAATGCAATTCGGTTGCCCCCACCTGTGTTCTCATTCACTACACTACGAAACACGAGTGAGCAACGCTGTTTTAGGAAACGGGTGCTATGTAGGAATGGCAGATCAACTGATGAAGTAGTGAAACTTCTTCAATGGAACTGGTTGAGACATGTGCTGCGTAAGACTAACCACCGGCTGCCTGAAACAGCTTTGTTTTGTAGTGTAGGAGTAGTTTGGAAGAAAGTTAGTGGCGGCAAAACTAAAACATGGCAGATATCTGTGGAGTCATTGACGAGTGGACTGAGTCATGTTAGCAGATGTAGACTACCTGGTTGTGGTCCGCAAAATGGTAATAATCGATGGTTAGAGACCCTGAATGACATGGCTCAAAACCGTTTGCCATGGCGCCGTTGCATTTACTATTTTTGTGTTCTCTCAAATTATAACCTTCTGGATTCTCCAACACCTCTAGTTTTGTCTTTCTAAACTTATCTCACTGAATCATACTTCTTGAATAATATCTTCTAATCCTAACATTTCCGATCACATCTAATACCTTTACTACCTCTAATACTATTGGGTTTGAATTGACAATTATATCTCTGTGCTAATGTGATATGGCAACATGAACTGATGTACATACGTGCGAACGTACGAAGTTCTATGTTGTATCTGACTGACTGACCGTTCGATAGATTTCTAATCTTTACTCACTACTATGCGCTTAACCTTAACAACGAGAACTCCGCTACAACACAGAATTCAAATGTATAACACATGTAACAAAGGCTGTAATCTCAAATGAGGAAACAACTTGAAAAATGTTTGCATTATTCAGTAGTACAGTATGATTTTTTTTCATTGATTGACTGATTGATTATTGAACAACTGTTTTTTTCTTCAAATATTTCCAGTGTATATATTGTTAACCATGTATATGATAATGATGGTGCTCTAGCCTCAAGAACCAGTGGTTACACGTGCTATCGCTTATAGACGTTCACAGACTGAATTAGAAGGATATCGTGCTAAATTAGATAGTCGTGTTGAAGAAATACGTGAATTAAAAAAAGCATTGAAATCACGTGCGGATGAATTAAGTGAAATGTCTGTACGTGTTGGTTTAGCTGAGAAAAATTTAGAAACGATTGGCAAAGCAAATGAAGAGTAAATTTCTCGTTTAGAAGATTGTTTAGAACAATCGTAATCCCAACAGAAACGTGTATTGCTTGAATATTTTTGCGGGGGTGGTTGTTTCAAGTTATTGGATTTTCATTTCCTACGTTAGATCTTTAACTTGTATAGCTTGTTATATGAGTTTTGAATACATTAGACTTTAACAAAGTAGCTCTTTAGTTGTGTTATCTATCATTCAACTTATCTCTTGTTAGTTTATGACGTAAACGTGATATAGTGATAAGTTGAAATAACAGTCATTATATACGTTGTGGACACTCAAAGAATGATGAAAGAAGTGAAGAAAACATCACTTGTACCCTAAATTATTGGTTGCTCTAGTTGTCAGAAGAGCCACCAGCATCGTGACTTCAGAAAGCACTCGGATTTAATCATGGGACATCGTAACTTCTCCAAGGTATAGTTTGGCTTAATTATGATGAACATGCTGTATAGGCGATACATTTCTAAATCAGTGAGTAGATGACTCATTCAGTGAATGGTTGCCACCCTTGTATAGGATTCTACGACAGTGCGCATCCGTGATTTGTAATTGCCGTGATCAGTGGAGTTCGGCCATGTCGAGTGTAAGCGGTTTGTTAGACAGAAAAGAAGATGGATGAGTTTGCGCAATACCTTGAATTGATCAACGTTGAATAATCCACTGTTTATTTCAAACTCAGTTTACATAAGTCAAAACGCTTACTAACCGTAACTCAGGTCTCATACAGTCAGAAAAATGAAAATTTTGCTATTTCGAATAAATCATCACCCAACTTGAGGGTAGTAAGAGTGTTTGAGCTTATTCGCATCAAGCTGAGCTGCATTTCTTTCTATCCTGTGTGGTTACCATATGCAATACTTCTATACAGAGCTGAAGATTTTCCATAAGACCAGAGGTTCGTTGTGAACATTGTGGATGGTTTGGCATTGTCTTCGCACGTTTTACCATCTGGCGGCATACAAATTTGGTCTGCCAGATGACTCATTTGATTGATACTGGTGTTGGTTACCTTGTAACATTCCCGAAGTTCACTGTCATTCAGATACTCCACTGCATATCACCCTGTTAAATATAATAACTATGACAATCATGTAATTGGGATTGATCGAATAGACCTGTTCATGCTATGCGTATTAACTGACACGATCATGACTCGGAAAAAATCACTAAATTTTTACTGGTTTACTTAAATGGTGTTTGCTATTAGGTACCCGTGTGGCTGCGCCACAAGATTGATCTGTATACTGTTCAGGTTGTAGTGTTTCCATGTGGGAAGTGTGTCTGATTCTCCTGGTAAACCAATGAAACAACACATTTGCCCTATTGAGGATAGGGATTTATATCGTTTCTTTATATGAGTATAATAAACGGAATAGTGGCGCAGTGCAATACTTATATCTGAATCATTGTAATTTTCTTTTTTCTTCTCAAACAAACCCAAATAAAAAAATCGAATAATATGAACAAACGTTAGATGCACTTCAAGCAGATATTGAAGCATTAGAACAAGAAAAAGCTTATCTTAAAGAAAAATTGAAAACATTAGGTAAACAAACTCTATTGACTGAGTCATGTTGGTAGATGTAGGCTACCTGTTTGGTGTCGGCGAGACGATAGTCACCAACGGTTAGAGAACTTGAACGACATGTCTAAAAATCGGTTGCAATGGCTCAGGTGCATCCATGCTTTGTTTTCTCTCAAATTATAATCTCTTGATAAGTATATTTCACTGAATGATACTTCTTGAATAATATCTTTCATCCCGAATCTTTTTGATTGCTGCTAATATTTCTAATACATCTGCTACTGTGTTATTTGGATTGAAAATCTCGTCTGTGAGTGCTAATATGGTTTTGCAGGTCGAGCTAATGTATGCACGTGCAAAGCTCTACATTGTAGCTGACTGGTTTGAGGTAAAGTCATCAAGTGGATTTCTGTCATTGATTTCGTTACAGTTTGGTGCTACTATTTCACCTCTTGCATTGATAATGAATCTAACCATAATGTACCGATAGTCTGAGTTATAGTTAAAGAGTATTGTTTCGTTGTTTATATTTAAAGATTTACAAATCATTCTTGTTTCTATGCTCACCGCTTTGTAATAGTTTCATTCTTTTATGTGACTATCTGTTGTGGTTTCCTTTAACACAGACATTTCATAAGACTAGTTCAGGTTTTCTGGGTTTGGCATCCTTTTTTTTCGTTTTTTAGAATAATAAAGTTTGCTAGGGGCAGAAAGTGTGTGTGTGATTTCCTCTTATCTCCAGCTTCTGAACAATTGCCACTGTTGATAAAATAACACTGTATGCATTGTATTCAGTCGGTGAGTATCGGTAGAAATGAGGATTACAACAATCTTCACCATCTGAATCGTTGGTTGCGTTAGACCAGGTGAATGAGTCTTGCTATCCAGGAGGCAGTACATGGACGTGTAAATTAGTCTTCACATCCGGAAGTGTATATTCAGATAAAGTTTTTAGCTAGTTATTTTTCTGATTGATCGGGCCGATGACCCTTGCCAAACCCTGTGTCTTAGCGTTGTAAAGGCAGTAACCACAGACAGTATCCAGGAGGAGTTATATTCAGACACACCTGATTGTAAATCACGATATGTTCGGCTACAGATATATTTACATTGATTAGCGCAACAGATTGTAGTGCAATTGTTTAGATACCTTTCAGGTTTTCGATGTAGCATGGGTAGTGTGCCCGATAACTGCGTGTTCTTAAGCTCGATTTATAAATCAGAAGATAAACTCCAAGTATCGTATACATTTATTCGAGGCACACCACATACAGACTGAGCAGATACACTAGCGAGCGAATATGCGAATGAGCGAAAGCGAATTGGAGAAGCGAATAGGAGAAGGCTGTTGAGCCAACTCCAAGAGATAGATTATGACTAAGAATATATAGTCAGATAAGAATAAGACAGACATATGACAAGCGAAATAGATATGCACACACATGAATAAAAGCAACGAATGATTGACAAGGTCAAATGCAAGCGATACAAATCATGTGAGTTCATGGGAAAATTAAGAGATTAACATTAAAGCGAAAAGGATGAGTAAGCGCGTAAGCGTAAGCAATGCTCAGTCGTATAAGCTCATACAAAGCAGATAATAAAAAATAACAATGGTACAAACAAGTTGTTGCTAAGCGAATGGCTTGGTTAAATAAATTAATCGAAAGGGATTAACCAAGTTAGATGTGAGAGAACTGAAATATATGTGGAGGCACTACAATAGCCCCCTTCCAGCAAACAAGGTTACGAAAATGTCTTTGTTTGCGAGAAAAAAAATCAAAATCGTCGGAAAACATCAAAAGGTACGAAAATTAAAGTTACCTTGTCCGAGTACGTTCGTAAGTTCGCATAGTAACAGAATATCAAAAATGTGTAGTAAGCGGTTATTAGCAAAAATAATCGATTTCGAATAGAATACATTAGGAGCAGTTGTACGATACGAAAATGTAATACAAATGCTGCAAAATATTTAATATCGTTTAGGCATGACAGTTAAGACGGAATTCGATAATCGCATAGACATTACGGTAAGGCTCATCGATAAATCGAGTGGCTGCAGATAGGTGAAGAAATTGCGATCGAGATTATCGTGCAAAAAATTTGGAGAATAAAGCTGCGTACCAATGCGATGCATAAACATTAGATGCATATCGAGAACATAAGTTACTACCATTGAGTATATGACTCCAAACTTATGTGTATGATAGCGTTGCAAACCGTTGCCAGCGTTGGGGTAGTCGAAAAACATGCTAATATCAGCGTGCAGGAGGTTCGCTCGACTGCTTGAGCTGCTGTTTCGTGTGCATGTACGTAAGATCATACCACCAATTTACTTAGCAGGCTGCAAGATTTTCGAGTACGTGCAGCTGATGAGTACATAGAAGATATCTCCAATGCGATAATCGTATAGCCACGGAAATATTAAAGGACAATAATTGTCGTTGAGCCATTGCTTTGATAAGCGATTCGAAACATGATAATGCGATACGACAAAATAAATGGAACGAACTCACCTTAATCATGAACGTCGTTCGTTTTGTCGAAAGAAGTAAAATAATTCCGTGAGTTACAAATGTCCTGCCATGAACAGAATATTCGAAATGCGATTCGATTAGCGATTAAGATAATTCCATTATTGTCATAATATCATGATTCATCATAATAATGGTTCTTTCACATTAATACGATAATGATAGCGATAATTGGATAATTCGAGAAATAGATTAATGCGACAGGTTGGTACATAATCAAAATTACGATAAGATAATGCTTGATTCGTTCAGCTAATGCATTAAGTACGAGAGCTGCTTTGTCGCTGAATGGCGTCGGGATTTCCAGTTAGCGGTTCTGTTCGATTTGTCCTCGAAATTACCAACTGGTTGGTTATATTCGATTTGTCATCGGAATCGTCGAATTATGTAGTGAGAGTTTACTGATCTTCTGTGAAGACGTATGGACGAATGAATCGAGCGAAGCAAATAGGGAGTGATATGAATGAACGACGGGTTCAACATTTTGTATGGTGGCCGATTTCACTGACGTAGGGCTCACCATTATTGATGGTGGCCAATTGTGTTGACGTTGGGCTCACCATTATGTAGTGTGCCTATAACTGCGTGTTCTTAAGCTCGTTTATAAATCAGAAGATAAACTCCAAGTATCGTATACATTTATTCGAGGCACACCACATACAGACTGAGCAGATACACTAGCGAGCGAATATGCGAATGAGCAGCGAATTGGAGAAGCGAATAGGAGAAGGCTGTTGAGCCAACTCCAAGAGATAGATTATGACTAAGAATATATAGTCAGATAAGAATAAGACAGACATATGACAAGCGAAATAGATATGCACACACATGAATAAAAGCAACGAATGATTGACAAGGTCAAATGCAAGCGATACAAATCATGTGAGTTCATGGGAAAATTAAGAGATTAACATTAAAGCGAAAAGGATGAGTAAGCGCGTAAGCGTAAGCA
>CALYCR020000482.1:0-13722 GCA_944470395.2 Schistosoma turkestanicum
CTGTTCTCCTCCAATGAAAGAAAGCCCATTGAATAGCATTCTCCATCCTACATTGTCCTCAGGCCTTCCTTTCCAGTTCTATCCATCTTCATTGAAACAAAAATGTTTTTTTTATGTTGTAATCGTCGACTTTGTTGAGTAAAAAACACAATTATTCATCATGTTGTAATTCATTTATTGAGTTGACAAAATAGGGAATGTTTACGGAAATAGATGAATTGTTAATAACTTATGCCTCTGAAAAAAATTAGAATTAAAAATCTATCAGTTATTATCAATTCATGGAATGAGTCAAATTATAAGGATTGATGTAAGTTAAACAGTGGTAAACGTTTGTAGCTCAGGTGGATGATTGTGGTGGTGGTGTTTCGTTCTCTTTGGTCTGGATGCTGTTTGGTTGTGAAGCTTTGATTGCTCCTCTTCTGAACAACATCGTCTTCAGCACAAGCTTCAGATAGAAGAAGTGAAGTATTCGAATTTCTCTAGGTTTGACCTGTAGCTTGTCCTGTTAACCTATATGTTGATTGGTTTCTGTTGACCTTAAACCTGTCGTTGTTTGCAGCTTTGTTTCGATTGTATCTCCATTTTGATCGGTTTCTTGATCCTATGTCACTTATGATTTCTCTGATTAGTTGATAAATTGAGTCACTGTCGATCTGTTTGTTGATTGTTGATTAACCTGAGTGCCAAGCTTCTAAAAATTCTCTAGTTTTTTTATGCTCCAACTATCCAGTATTTCCACATTGTTCCAATCGAATGTATGTTCATAATTGTCGGAGGAAGGATTTGATTTTGACCAATTTGGTCTCGTGTGCTGTTACGGGTATGAGGGCGGTTATCACTTTCCGGCTGTCTACACCGTGGAAAGTTGTTTCTTGAGGAACCTGAAAAGGAAGGTAGATTAGTGTTGGTCTTAGAGACCTGGGTGCGTGACCGCAGAGTCTGAGGGACAACTGCTTCAGGCCGGTCAGGCACGGCCTTTTTATGAAACGTTTTTTGAGTATTAGCTCCGTTCTTAAAGGCCCTTATTGGACAGTCCTTCCTGCCGGAGACGGAAATTCGTGAGGTAGGGTGAGGTGTGACATTTTTAGGGTCGACCTTTTCTAACCCTTCCCTTCCTTGTGAGAAGGCAGCATCACTGCAGATGCTGGTTATCCGAGGGAAACACCTTACTGCTGTCACCCCCCTCTATAGTCAGTCAGCAGTACAACTTCGTCCTCAGACGTTGAGTAGCTGCTTTTAGTCTCATCGTTCTCCAATCGATCCGCCTGGCATGGTTGAACCTTCAGGAACATAAGTTCCAGCCAGTATAGCTCGGTTGGGTCATGAAGATAGGCACGCCTGACCACCACGTCAAGGTAGCAGCTTCGATTGGGCATAATTGTCGAAGGATTGTCATGGCGTTTGACTAACTTCCATCCGAGGTTTGTGCTGATGATGTTGTTCAGAAGAGGAACAATGAAAGCTTCACAACCAAAATACCCAGCTCAGAGAGAACGAAACACCACCACAGCCTTGTCAAAGTGTCTAAAGGTTTAACTAATTATCCGGTTATGATTATTATCTACTTGGGATTGAATTGAAAATTTCTGTGAATATTGAGAAAATTAGAAATTATGTATTTATTTACACTGTTGCTTTAATTAGCATGTTTGCAGAGAGTTCACGAAGTCAACGGCGATGTACAATGCTATAAAAATACCCTTGATTTTTCGTCTATCAACTAACTTCAAAGCTTTTAGTCACATTTTGAACCTTTTTGTCTAATTTACAACTTGAAGTGTAAAAGTTGTTTTTGTTTTTAGGGAGCAATTAAGAAATTAGCAATAATAATAATGATAATAAAGTTACATCATGGAATAAAAATTAGAAGTAATAGCAACTGTTTCAAGCGGCTGTAATTTGAGTCAGCTAATGTGTATGAATTGATCAAGTTAGACGTACACACCAGTTCAGTGGGTCGATGGTTAGGCGTTCGCCTACAATGTCGAAAGTCCTGGGTTCGAGACTTGTGGGGTGCAGGAGTTGTGGATGCGCACTGCTGAAGATTTCCATACCAGGACGAAACGGCCGTCCAGTGCTTCCAGGTTTCTAATGGTGTTCTAACATTGATCGATTCATGGTTTCAAAATATGTAACTTAACAATCTTCACAGTCCCGTAATCCTAATGTATATGATGAATAAGCAAATCATTCAATGTAAACAAGCTTTTCCAGAGAACATACGAACAAGCAAGGAGAATGTGTGAGCAGACAATAATCCAATTAAAGTATAATGAAATGTGAATACAGGCGTAAAAACCGACTAAAATAATTGGTTTGTTTAAACAAAGGAATATCATTCGTTCATGGATGCAATTCATATAAATAACTAAATTCTCTCAAGCTACTGATTATTAGTAAGTAGTTTAATTAAAATTTGAAAAGAGTGGAGGGAATGGATTGGGAAATGTAATCTTTTAATTATTGATAGAAATCTGTTAAGTTGATATGAACATCGACATGTTGAAACAGAGAAGGATTAAATGTTTTTTATAGATTCGCTATGTTTTCAGGAATTTTCCTTGTTCATAGTTTATCAGTTAGCCTTACAAATAAACATGTTTTCTGAGTATAAAATGAAATTTGAGATAAAGCTTTGACATCTACATTTGGTAAGTTTACGTTTATCCTGAAAGTATGTTGTGCGCTGGACGAGTATGAGGAGAATCATGTGAGGTAATATGGAAAGGTAAAGACTTACTTAATTACTTTACTTTTGCCTGTTACTCGTTATGGACCATAGGCCGCCGACCAGCATTCTTCAACCTACTCTGTCTTAAGCCTGCCTTTCCAGTTCTGTCCAATTTTCACCCGTTCTTCTCATGTTTGTCTCCATTTCTCGGAGTAATATATTGTTTGGTCTTATTCCTTTCCTTTGCCTTTGAGGATTCCAATCTAGCGCTTGCCTCGTGACGCAGTTGGGTGCTTTCGTCGATTTGTATTCCACCCACCTCCAGCGACTTTTCGGAGTTTCTTCCTCCACTAAAAGCTTGTTTGCTTGCCTAGACTCCCTTTGATGCTATTTCCTGTCCTAAGCTCGGATAGAGGAGGAGAGCTGGACATGGCGTGGGCTACCCCATCCCGTCGATTGATTTGCTTGAATGCTATTACGAGTTCACCGTAGTCGGTAAACGAGAACGAGACAAATGATCCAGTGACACGATAAGCTACTCTTATTCGAGGATCCCAAAGCCCCGCTAAGTAGGGGAAGAAGTCTAGATATGGCGTAGAGAGTGTATTCTTCAAGCACCCAGAAAATCGAAGTTCACAAGCACACAAATCGAGTTTATTTTTACATGATAGAAAAGTCCTTGGGAGAGCCACAAAAGTAGCGAACTAAAATAAATCGTCAACCAATTTCAGTCAAGGATTTTCCGAGTAGGAAATTCAATCTTAGGTTCAACTGAGCAGCCAATGAGCGAAAGCATCAAATCCAAAATTAGGACCTTTGTCAAGTCACTTATGGGGATCTAACGTTGCCAACAAAAACTAACTCACAAGAGAAACGCTAACCAGAAACAGTAATTCAAACCATTTAAACACTGCCCTGGGAGCTAGAAGATGAGTTATGACGTCTTACGATGAAAGTTGAAGAGTAAAGAGCAGCAGAAAAATTAGAGCCAACAAATCAGTGATCATCACATAGAAAATGATTCACTTACATTGAATAGGTAAAACAATCGGCAACAATCAAAGATAACAAAAGCATGATATGATGACAAACTGATAATCGGGACTAGAAGTTTGTAGAGTATGTTTCTCGATGCTTCTACTCGTATTCCTAACCTTTTCTTTATTTATTCAAATTCAAGTTATTAAACTTCAATTGTAAATTTAACTGTTGTTTGTGACTTACTACTTAGTTACCTTTTTAATATATTTGTAATTGTAGGCTCCTAAATGAGGTTCGGAATGAGGAATAACTGTCCAGGTAGGTTAGATACGAATCTTGTCCAGTCGAAATCAAATAACGGTTCTAATATTGATCATAAATATAAATATACATCATTACTTAAACAAATATTATCACTCAGTTATTCCACCAACAATTGTTCAATTAGTTAAATGAATGATATTCTATCCCTCCTGGATAGATCAGATTCGTTCGAAAGAGAACATCTGGTTGCTTTATAACACAGAGTGTTTCCAATTCTGGAAGAGTGCGTCAATTGACAATAGAAATGCACAATTCCAGTCAATGTAAGCAACCGAAACAATCAAAAGAGGAACAAATCAATATGGCTGTCACGATGACTATGTATCAGCTTAAACAACAACATAAATGCAGTTCAGAAGGAAATATAGAAACTCCGTTGAGGCAAAATAAGAAATAGAAACTATGATAAAATACAAATATTATCATCTCAAAAATGGAATCGAACAGATTAACAAAATGTACAGTTGAAGGAATCAACCAGACAACCATTGAGTACGCTGTGCTACACATCGTCTCGCATCATCGACTAATCAGCTTAGATTATTCACTTATCAACATTAAACTATCGTTCAGTTATTCCCTCGATCTTTTTCATTTATCAGCTTTGGTTTTATGTCGTTTTTAAAACTATTCTTGATTACAATAGGTGTTGTGGACAAAATTGGTTGACAGACTCATTGTACAAGATAATTTTATCGTGTAAAATCAGTTACATAAGAAGGAAATACTTCGTCATTAATTCTTTATCCTATGAAACTGGTTATCGGGGCAGATGTCAGTGATCCTACTGCAGCGAAGGAGAACAACCGAATTGTTTTTAACGAAAATTACAGAGTTACTCAGTATAATAGGAAGACCATATCGTAAACGGTTAATTTACAATTCTTCAATCCATCATCAATCCATTGTCTGACATTTCACTATTCATGCGTTTCATACAAATTCCATTGTGTTTTAACTCTTCCTTTCTTGATCTTCCCCCATGTTCTGCTACCAGACATGACGTTTACACTTACGTCACATACTACTTATAAGTATCTCGCACCACACTACCATTAGAGATCAGAAAGCACCGGAATGCAGTTTCGTCCCAGTATAAGACTCATCATCAACGCATGTCCACAACTTTCACCCCCCAGAATCGAACGCAGAACCGTCGGTCTCACGCATGAAGACTTAGCCTCCTCACCACTGAGCTTGCCGGCATCGAGTAGTGTTAATGTCTAATTTTAATCAACCCACGATATTACGTGACTACCTCAAACCCAGTACAGTTGAATTCTGCTGGTCACAGTTTCTCACTAGAACTTCGACAATTTCCTCACAAAGCCAATTACTAGTAAGCTATTATTTTTTATTACGTAATACTTACTACCAGACAACTTAATATCCGAATGACTGAACATCTCCCAACTTGATTTGGAATGGATTGGAAGAATACATGATATATTTGTGTCATTTATCAATAAATTTTAAATTAGAAATTATTATCGTCTGGTTCATGTTCAGTGATCCAAGAGTTAAGCATTGGCACAGGAGACCAAAAATCTTGAGTTCAATTCCCATATATTTTTTCTTGAATGATCACTGTTAGAGGGTCCTATATTAAGATGAAAAGGCTGCCGAGTGCTCACATGAGTTCAGTGTTAGTCTAACTTAAATCAGTTCATTGTTTAAACTATGAAAATTCCACAATCCCCATAATTCCTACAAAAATGATTGGATTTTTAATAAATTACTTTATACTACTTCTTTTCAAAACCACTTATAAGTAGTAACACTATAAATAAGTTAAATAATGTCTTAAAAATTAGAAATGTCTGAAGTGATCAAAACAAAATTTAATTGTGAAGAATGAAATCGCATCATTCATAATGACGATTACAATTAATTCATCTCTCATGGTACAGGTCCATTTCAATGTTAGCCAAATATCAGGAACCTGTAAGCACTGAATGACCGTTCCATTCTGGTATGGGACTCATCGGCAGTGCGTAGCCACGACTAATGAGACTCGCAGGATTCGAACCTAGTGCCTTCGGTCTTGCGTGCGAACACCTAATCTTGAGACAGCTCAGTCGGTGTCTAATGGTGTTACTGTGTTGTAGTGATTCATTCAATGTCTAGCTCATATGACATGTCCCACTTGTCTTTTGACCTTGTCATTCATTCGTCGCTTTCATTCTTGTGTGTACATTCCTATCTCGCTTGTTACATGTCTGTCTTATTTTTGTCTGACTATAAGTTCTTTATCAAGCTTTATCTCCCGGAGTTGGCTCACTAGCAGCTCGCACCTTCACCCGCTAGTTTACCTGCCCTGTCTGCTTGTGGTCCACTGTCCAATTTTGTGGTGTTCTAAAAATAAACGAAATCGACACTTCATATTTGCCTTCTAGTTTATAACCGTCAGGCATTATTTAGTACTGACTGCCTAGACGAGCAGATTACGAATTTTAAGAACACGTTGAAATTGGCCACCCCCTACTTACTTACTTACTTACGACTGTTACACCCAACCAAGCATAGGCCGCCCACCACATTTCTCCAACAAACTCTGTCCTGGGCTTCCCTTTCCAGTTCTGTCCAATGTTTGTTCATTCCTCTCAGATCTTTCTCTATTTCTCGGCGTAATGTGTTTCTTGGCCTTCCTCTTTTCCTTTTGCCTTGAGGGTTCCATGTGAAGGCTTGTCTCGTGATGCAGTTAGGTGTTTTTCGTAGTATGTGTCCTATCCACTTCCACCGCTTCTTTCTGATTTCATCCTCCACTCGAATCTGGTTTGTTCTCTCCCACAGTACGTTGTTGCTGATGGTGTCTGACCAACGAATCCGAAGTATTTTGCGTAGACAACTGTTAATAAACACTTGTATCTTCTGGATGATGGCTTTCGTAGTTCTCCATGTTTCCGCTCCATACATTAGAACTGTCTTGACATTTGTATTGAAAATCCTTATTTTGGTTTTGTTTGAAAGTTGTTTGGAGTTGCAGATATTTTTCAACTGCAGAAATGCAGCCCTTGCTTTGTTGATCCGTGCCCTCACATCTACATCGGATCCACCATGGTTGTCGATAATGCTGCCAAGACATGTAAAGGTGTTGACGTCCTCCAAGGCATCTCCATGAAGAGTGATTTGGTTGGTGCATGTTGTATTGCATCGAAATTGGCCACCCCAGTCTAACTTTAATCAATCTGAGGCCTTGTGCAACCTCATCCACTGTCTTTGGGTGAGTACTGCTTCATACCCAAGCAAGGTTGAACTTCAATAGAACTCGGAGAAACATCCTCACAGAGCTAGTCACTACTAATGAGCATATGATGATTTGCATGATAGAATTGTGGCGCTTGTTGAGTTACTTTACACTGAAATCATTAATCGATCAATGTTATAGACCATTGTTAGTAAAATCTGGAATCACTGGAAAGTTGTTTTGTCTTCATTTCGATTGTAATCTATTTTGAATCATGTTAGGCTATTCACCAAATATCCTAAGAATACTATTTTTAGAAGTACAATCCTATTGGCCGAAATTATAGTCGTTTTAACTGACAAAGTCAAATACTTCAATGTTGTCTCTTATTGGTCATCTAGACTGTCAATGTCATTCAAATGTTCTTTTCTATTGGTCGGCCTAAATTGTCAATGTCACAGACGTTGATGCTTTTTCTTATTCGACCTTAGTGTATAAATACGCACTATCTGAAAAACTTAATAATTCTGTTTCCCCTGCCTACCCTCTCTTCTGTATTCGACCCAAATAAACAACTCCCTTCCACGGTGTTGCGTTCTGATATCTAGGAGATTTGGAAATAGCATTTTGGGTCGTATTGGGATATTTGAATTGGACGCCGTTAGGAATGAAGAGCTATACGTAGCAGCGTTACAACAAATCATCAATCGAATATTTTAGAATTTTTTTTCCAGAATCAAAAATATCAAAAATTACTGTCTGTTAACATCATTACTTTTCTTAAATCATATTATTATTAGTTCTTAACTAAAGAAATTGTAAAGTATTCATGAAACAAACTTGTGCTATGCAAAACAGATTAAATAAAAAAATCATTGAATTTGTTTTCAATTCATTGTATTCAATGTTTCACATAAACAATGAATTAACATGGCTAAAATTGGTAATTCGATGAGATAATACTTTATTTAAGGGGAAGTATAATGAAACAAATAATAAGTTTTATATGAAAGAAAAATAAAACAAAAGTGCATCAACAATAAATAGCGACTAAAACAACAGTGAATTTAATAGTTCAATGTGTTTTTTTTGCAAATCATTTAATTTTTCCAGTTACATACACATTGGGGTATCATATCATATATTCTGTGTTGTTATTGTCTGTGTGTGTGTGTCTGTGTGGAACAATCAATTGAATGGAACTCACCACTCTACATCAACTTCATCGACTACGAGAAAGCATTCGATAGCGTGGTGGATAGGAAAACACCCTCAAGGACAAGAAATTGGAAGGCCAAGGAACAAATTATGCTGAGAAATGGAGAAAGACATGAGAAGAATGAACGAAAACTGGACAGAACTGGAAAGGTGGGGTTAGGACAGAGTAGGATGGAGAATACTGCTCGGTGGCCCATGATCCATTGGGGCTAACAGGTGTAAGTAATTAAGTAAGTATACTTATTTTTTATTAATCAGTATTGAAATGAAAATAAATTTGATTTGAAAACTTATGTATGTTGATTTAGAAAATTCCTAACTTTTGAACATATTCATTCAATATTATTTCGGTGACGATATCAGTTATAGGGTTGACGATTTGATGTGTATCAACAATAACCCAATGACTGCCAGCAAATCTTCGCTGGCATTTATATTATTCTCCAATCATCTAAATAAATGTTAGTCCCTGGTTGTAGAACCATACATCGATGAATGTTTTTTCTGTAATAGGTTAGGTAATAATGCTCGGCAGATTGTAAACGACCCTAAAAACATGTTTGACAATCTTTTGATTCATACCAGATAATGGTAATTGTGGAAAATATATTCTACTTCAGGAGTAAACGTTCTGTGGTGAGCGCTACTTATACGTCGTATATGACGCCAGTGAAAACGTAATGTCTGGCAGCAGAAAATGAGGGAAGATCAAGAAAAGAAGGGCGGGGATACAATGTAAATTGTATGAAACGCATGAATAGGTGAAATGTTAGACAATGGATTGATGATGAATTGAAGATTTGCAAATTAAGTGTGTACGATATGGTTGTCCAATTTTACCAATTAACTCTGTAATTTTTGTTAAATACGATTCGGTTGCCCTCACCTGTGTTCTCCGTCACTACATTTCTGCTTTTATACCATGTCACATCCCTTGCAGTTACGTAACAAGTAATTCTGTTCATTTTCAAAAAAATAAAAGCAAAAATTACTGAGCTCGTAAGAAGGCGCAGGCCACCTGTCATATTAAATCGAATTTCGTTTTAGTATGGGAATCATCGTCGTCGAGCATCTACGACACTGCAAAAGGGTTCGTGCGATATTATGGAATAATTGAAGTTAGAAATTAACACTAGTCTAGAGGTTGGTCGTTGCTCAATCAAGACCAAATGGTCTGGACCCGATTCCAGCTTGTGAAGTAATAAATACTCAATGTTGACGAGTCCGATACTAGGTCGAAAAAACCATCCAGCTCTTGCTAACTTCCAGGTTTCTAATGTTGATCTAACGGTTAGGTTCGTCACTTAGTATGCCTGAGGCTATTACGAGTTTATCTAGTCGATAAACGAGAACGAGACAATGAACCAGAGTCCAGGTAGGCTACCTTGAATCCCGAATTGTAGAACAGAAGACTTCATAAGCGTAGAAAGTATATTCTACAAACACCCAGAAACCACAATACAATCAAGCACACAACCCTCGTTTATTTATACATCATAGAAACGTCCTTGGGACAGTCACAAGAATAGCACACTAAAAATACACAGCGACCAATCACAGCCATGGATTTTGCTGGTAGGAAATGTAATCTCAAGGTCAACTGATCAGCCCATGCTCTCAAACGTGAAATCCCAAATTAAGGAGGCATTTATCAAGCGAGTTCTGGGTTTATCTAACATCCCCAACACACACACAAACATTGATCGATTCATGATTTTAATGAAATTCAAAAATCTCTACAATCCTAGATTGACTAATGATTCCGTCTAAATTTAATTTCATCTAATCATCTTTATAGTTTGCAAATTTTGTTTTTTTTTACTTTTATTATGTAATAAATATGTATATTGAATATTCATTTTGTTTTGATTGGAAGTGTTACCGGCCTTTTTTGAATATATATACAAATGAAAATTGGCAATTGACTATGTTTTTGATATACTTTTGTTGTTTAAGTAATAATTGTCTGAAAAAATTATATCAAACTTTTAAGGCTACAATACATGAAGTTACTATTTACGTGTATAATAATAATTATTATTATTATATTTGTTTAAATGTAGTAAGGGTATTATGTATTTATGATTCACTAAACGTAATTTGCCTAGATATTAAAAAAGGCTTTCATTTCGAAGAGTTATCAAGCCTTATGGTGGAAGCTGAAGTTCTTCAGAAGTCATGGGGCCGATGCCACTTGCTCACAAACAGAGTAACCATTAATATATATATATATATATATCTATATATATTATATATATATACGTGGAAGTTTCATAAAACGCGGCAGACCAGGAGAACTATTCAACTGGCTATAGAAATGAAAATATACAATTTGATGGTGGTTGTGTGGTGCGAGCTACTTATAAGTAGTATATGACGTGAGAGTCAACGTAATGTCTGGTAGCAGCAGAAGATGGGTAAAGATCAAGAGAAAGGAAGAGTTAGAACACAATGGAATTAGTATGAAACGCATGAATAGTTACAATGGATTGATGCTTTGCAACAGGAACAGTCCAGTTCGATATGATGATGATCGACTGATATTTTGCAAATTAACGAACGATTTACGATATGGTTTTCCTATTTTACTGAGTAATTCTGTAATTTTCGTTATTTACAATTCGGATGCCCTCAGCTGTGTTCTCGTTCACTACATTTGGATTAAGTGAAACCTATTAGACATAGGCTGAAAAAAAATTAGCTTCAGAAGAGATACTGTTGTACTCCAGCTACAAAGAGTAAGATGCCTCACATACACAAGGATTTGCACTGATGCTGTTGAAAGGAGCCTACAAAGCACTTACAGAATGGGAATCTCAGGGATCCAGAATCATCAAATCTTCCTTCTAAACAAAGAAAAAAGGGATTACAATGAATGTCGTTCAGTGCTGTGCTCCCACCATAGATAACAGTAAGGGTGATAAAGATCAATTCTAAGAGAGGCTGCAATCAATTGAAGAGGAATGTCCAAACATAACAGTAACTACAAAAATGTTCCATGCTCTCTTCAGCAAGATTTGGAGGAAGAACGAGCGAGTACTAACAGACAGGAAAGAAGGACAACTCGTCAAGAGACAAAGAAATAAGATCTCAGCAAGTCTGAGAACTACAGAGGCATCACTCTTCTCTCAATACCAGGCAAAATCTTCAACAGACTGTTGTTAAATAGAATAAAGGACTTCATAGACGTATAAATTCGAGATTACCAGAGTGGATTTCGTAAGGATCGATCGTGTACCGACCAAATCGCCACACTACGCATCATTGTGGAACAATCAAATGAATGGAATGCACCACTCTACATCAACCTTATTAACTACGAGAAAGCATCTGAATGTTCCTTTTTTCAAATATAACTGTTGGGGACGTTAGATACTCAGAACTCGCTCGATAAATGTCTTAATTTTAGATTTTATTCATGTGCTGATCAGTTGACCTTGAGATCACATTTCTCACCAGCAGAATCCTTGACTGTGATTGGTTGATGTGTTATTTTAGTGTGCTATTTTTGTATCTCTCCCAAGGACGTTTCTATGATGTATAAATAAACGTGATTTGTGTACTTGGATTCATCGTGTGCTTGCTGGGTGTTTGTAGAATACCCTTTTCTACTCCATATCACGAGTTTTTCGTCAGCTAGTTTGAGGTCAACTGATCAGAGTTGTCTATTGCGTCAGTGGTTCATTGTCTTGTTCTCATTTATCGACTAAGTTGAACTCGTAATAGTTTCAAGCATAGTAAGCGACGAGCATAACAATAACTAATATTTATATAATATCTGAATTGAATTTCGAACATTTCTACTTGTTACTTTATAGTCGATTAAAAATTCTACACCTGTTAGAATTATTCAAATTTTGTGTATATAAACTAACCTTGAAACTTATGATCTATTAAATAATTTAAACAACTGTTCAATTTTTAATAAAAAGAATTTAAATATTAACAATTAACAATTAACAACAATAGTTATCATAAAATTTAAAGATAAGAAATTTTAATTAATGATTGAAATGGGAAATAAGTGTACACCACCTGTTTGTTGTAGTAGATTTAATTTATGGCAAGACTAATTAGGTGTATGTATGTATATACCAACAATTTTCTAATCCAAATTGAAATTTAGAACAAGGTACATTTATTCGATTAGAAAAGATTACAAACATTACAGTCAGTGTTATATAATATTAGATTAACATGGAGTATTTTGAATTAAGTTGATTCCGTTAAATCAAATGAACCCAATTTTACAAATCGATTTGCTTGTTGAGTAGTGTAAGAAGCCAATGTCATGTTTTTCAATAGATCAAATTGAAAATTTAGCTGGTGACCTAAAATAAAACTCGACATTACTGTTATCCCTAATGAAACATAGGCCATTGACTAGCATTCTCCAACTTCTCTATCCTGTGCCTTCTTTTTCAGCTGTACCCAAATGTCGTTCATTCTTTTTATGTCTGTCTGCCTCCAATGCTTGACACTGTCAAGCAGGAGTAAACGTTCTACTTTTGTACCATGTCACATTCCCTGCAGTTATATAACAATTAATTTTGTTCATTTTCAAAAAAATAAAAGCAAAATATACTTAGCTCATAATAAGGCGCAGGCCACCTGTCATAGTATATCGAATTTCGTTTTAGTATGGGAATCATCGGCGTCGAGCATCCACGACTCTACAAAACGGTTAGCGCGACATTGTGGAATGACTGAAGTTAGAAATTAACACTAGTCTAGAGGTTGGTCGTTCGCTCGGTCAAGATCAAATGGTCTGGACCCGATTCCCGCTTGTGAAGTAATACAAACTCAATGTTGACGAGTCCGATACTAGGTCGAAAAGGCCATCCAGCTCTTGCTAACTTCCAGGTTTCTAATCTTGATCTAACTGTTATGCTCGTCACTAAGTATTACTTACTTACTTACGCCTGTTACCCCCCAATTAAGCATAGGCCGCCCACCAGTTTTCGCCAACCAACTCTGTCCTGGGCTTCCGTCTCCAGTTCTGTCCAATGTTTGTTCATTCCTCTCATATCTTTCTCTATTTCTCGGTGTAATGTGTTCCTTGGCCTTCCTCTTTTCCTTTTGCCTTCAGAGTTCCATGTGAGGGCTCTTCTCATGACGCAGTTAGGTGCTTTCCGCAATGTGTGTCCTATCCACTTCCACCGCTTCTCCCTGATTTGCTCCTCCACTGCAATCTGGTTTGTTCTCTCCCACATTACTTTGTTTCTGATAGTGTCTGGCCAACGAATCCTCAGTATTTTGCGTAGACAACTGTTCATAAATACTTGTATCTTTTGGATAATGGCTTTCGTAATTCTCCAAGTTTCCACTCCATACAGTA
>CALYCR020000483.1:0-13706 GCA_944470395.2 Schistosoma turkestanicum
ACAATGAATATATGTGTACTGCATACCTGTAGGCAAGATTTAATCAATCATCAACAGTGATAAATATAATTGAACAGTAATAATTAAACACACATTTATGGAATGATAAAAAAATTCAACTACATTTACTTTTACTATAAATTGATTGCGTCTCCAGTTATTCAGCCTAACTACCTTGAAACCCGTGCACATCCTAATGTCTTTTTCAATCAAAAGACTACACACACAATAGTTGCTAATAAATCATCACTCTCATGCAATTATTACTGGTATTCGAAATTAACTAATAAGCACACTTCAGTTATGAACAACACATTATTTTGAACAAAAAGCACACGTGAAAAATCTTCATTCTAATCTGTATGTACTGATAAGGCTTTTTTATTGTCTACTACACAAACAGAAGACGACTGTTTAAAATAAGAAATACTGATTTTCTGTATTCACTAAACAAATTTACGACGATCCAAATGGAGTACCATTTTCCTAATTAATTGATTGTATCTATAACACAAACCTCAACCGCGTTATTCATACAGATCAATTTTGCTTACCTTAAACTGATGAGAACCCAATGATCCTTCAACAAAAATCTATACCATGAATCTCTACAATCAGTTTATTCAAATGTTTCAATCATTGAACAATAGACATACTTAGTAAACATCAATGCAGTAATCAACATTGCTAAATAGATTTGAATAATATTGGTTGAAAACACCTTTATTGTAAAATAAACAATATCAACTGTGCTTACTTTCACTATAAATTGTGTGCGTTCTGAAATATTCAACTCAACTGACTTCAAATATGTACTCATCAGTTTGTAGTTATGTTTCAATTGCATTTCATTTAGGTGATTCTTAATTGAAGAGGAACATATGAAAAAGAACAAATAATGTAAAAGTGTAATGTAAAATTATGTAAAAGTATGGATCAGCAGTCATGAATATTTATTCAACTGTTTTTTTAAATGAAACAGTCATTCGTTCAATGCTGGTTATCAGTAAGTCTCAGCAAATCTGAATTCATCAAATTGTACTTCATAATTCGACCTGAATGACAGTTTAAAACATGTGATGTGGCGTCACATTATATAACTATTGAAAATATTACAGTACTAAAATATTCTACGCTAACAGCATAACATACGAATACTCTATTTGTGTTAATGATTTATAAAAATAACTCATCCAATTTGGGATTTACTGAGAATACTTACACGCGACTAGATATTGATAAATGATACTGAGTTGATGGGTTTTAATCTCGGGTGTTGCTTCCTATAGATCTAGACACCATATGGAAACAAAAACTCCAGCATTTGCGATCTATGGGTAGTATTTGATGGTGTACAAACCCTATGGACTGTAACAATGTCAGTTCCATAATCCACATCCAGTATAATAATAAACTGATAAGAATACGATTGAAGAATCGCACAAATAATAAAAACAACAACATTCACTAATATTTGAAAGGTAAATAATCGCGTATCATTCACGTTGTTTCGAATTCCATTCACAGATATTCCATTTCAGTTAAACCAATTCATTTGAACCAAAGTAATTAAATTCAGCGATTTGTCAGTCTTGACGTTTTTAGAAATTCCTTGAAGTTATCTCATTTGACGATCTTTATATATTCTAATTTTGATAGATTTTGTGTCCGGCAGTACAATAATTAGGTTATACAAATATAGTTTAGTCACTCATTATGCTTAGCACTCATCATAATCATGAAAAAAGTATCGACATATTGACACAAACCTTCATTTAGATATTCAAGCAACAATAGTTGCATTCACAATTGCTCACAAACGTCGAATTTGATCAGCTGAACTAAATTTATTTATCAGAGTACTGTAATTTTAACTGATTAATGATCATTAAATGTACTATAGACAACAATACATTTTTTTAAATATCATATCAAAGTTCAAACAGGATTACATGAAAATATTTAATATTCCTAATGCTCATGTAATTCAACGCATCAAAAACATAAATCTTGATTATATGAGAAAAAATTGGACTTAGGTGTTTGCGTCTGTGTGTTTACGAATTTTTCAATCTTGTGCAACCGATGTTTATTGCTTCCTTCTTGTTTCTGCTTTCTTTACTTTTCTCAATAGTTTCAACAGAAATCCGTTCCTTATGATGGTGGCTCTTGTGTCCCAGAACCTCTTGACATGTTGAAGTGATTGCACTTACATAGAATGTGTTTTCTGGTTAGCGATTTTAGCGATATTCTTCCGAATTTGTCAGGGGCTGGAAACGGCAGCAGCTGAAGAGGGGCGCCAGGCGGAATGTTTATGATCAATACTCTGTAGATGAAATAGTTTTCATTAACTTGTTAATTGAACATGTCTGAAATGAAGTTGTTTCCTTGTATTAAATCACAATATATATTTGTAATACAATCAGCGTATATTAAACATTTCAGTTGACTTTTATCAACCTGAATGTCAGACACACACTTAGATTTATTATGATGAGAGGTTTTCTATTATACTGACGGATACACAGGTTACCACATTTTAGAAAAATCTAAAGAATGTCATAACATGAATTAAAGCAATTTACACAAAAATCTCAAAATCGTGAAGTAGTTCACTGCTATTTGGCTGAATTCATAAACAGTCACAAAACCTATTTAACGAAAACACTGCAGTATTCAAGTTTTTATCTCCAATACTGCAATAACGTTTCATTGTTTTTGATTTCAAATATTTTTAATTTTCCCAACTCATTCACGATTCCTGATCAGAATACCAATGTGATACGATCTCAGCGATCTCAGATGCACCACTCTTCTCTCAATACCGGGAAAAATTTTCAACAGTTTGTTGTTGAGCACAGTGAAGGACTTCGTAGACTGTCGACTTCGAGATCAACAGGGTTGATTCTGTAAGGATTGATCGTGGTCCGGCCAAATCGAAACATTACGGATTATTGTGTTACAATCAATTGAAAGGAATCCACTGCTCCACATCATCTGTCAGATACAGCGAACATAATCTGGAGTGTTTTCTGACACCATAGCGTGCCTTCTAGTGTCGAGTAAGTTTGCTCTCTCTGGCCTCTCGGTTATCGACTGGATTGTGAAGAAATCATCATTCAGATGGAAAAACGGTATTCAGTGAACTGTCAAGACGCAGCCGATCTATCAGGACTGGGCAGATAACCTCAAACTTCTGCGGTACACGCAACAACTAATTCGAATAATGCAGCCCAACCACCAGCACGTCTCATCATACACAGAGGCAAATGCAAGTTTATTCATTCAGGATGTAGATGCCCTGGATGACGTACAGTGATACACACATTTAAAGGCATTATTTAGGTTTGCATCCACAATATGGAAGTTACGTTTCATCGATTGTGATTCAAAATATTTCTAATATTTCAGGTCACTCAGTGTGTTTCGCGTTGATAGATAAGCATTTAAGTCAATATATAAGCAAATTCTACATGTAATAGTGACTAGGTTCAGCCTGTTTATCCAAATTCGGTGACGAACCAAGTTTTTTTCTCACTATAACACACCAAAGTTCTTTGGAATATATAATGTTGATGATTAGATAAACTAACTGTGCAAACTAACTGCCGTTTTCCTATTTTAAATGGTTCTTCGTCATGCTTCTTTAATATGTAGTAAAATTAACTTCAGAAGAGAGACATGTTTTGTCCTGTTTGAAGTTCTTCAACTAGGCAAATGTGTACCACAGTTTCCCTGCTGCGAATGCAATTGGTACAAACACTGGTCCAGTCGACAATTTCAACAGAGTAATCGTTCAAATCCTTCACCACAATTAAAATAAACAAATGATCCGATGTCCAATATATGTAGGATTTAATTTGTCCTACAGGTGTACCTCTAACTCCTCCAGTAGAACCTTAGGGGCTACTGCCGGTCCCAAGCCCGGATAAAGGAGGAGGGTTGGACATGGGGTTGGCGGCCCCATTCCGTTGAAATCTAACTTGCCAAAAAAACGCTAACCAGAAAAAATAATTCAAACCATTTTAACTCTGCCGTGGGAGTTGGAAGAAGAATTATGACGTCTCGTGATGAAAGCCGAGTCCCCTCGGAAGTCACGGGGCCGATGCCTCTTCTGACAACCAGAGCAACCATTTTTTTTAGGTACATGGAACGTTCGTACATTGTGGGAGACTGGAAGACTATTTCAAGTTGCGGCAGAAATGAAAAGATACAACCTCGAGGTGCTCGGCATCAGTGAAACTCATTGGACACAGGTAGGACAACTGAGACTAGCTTCAGGGGAACTACTGTTATACTCTGGTCATGAAGAGGAAAACGCTTCACGTACACAAGGAGTTGCACTGATGCTGTCCAAACATGCACAAAAGGCACTGATAGGATGGGAATCTCATGGACCGAGGATCATTAAAGCATCCTTCAAAACAAAGAAAGCGGACATTACAATGAACTTCATCCAATGTTATGCACCTACCAATGACTACAATGACGACGTTAAAGATCAATTCTACGAAAGGCTGCAGTCAGTCGTCGATAAATGTTCACCAAAGGATTTGACGATTCTTATGGGAGACCTGAATGCCAAGGTTGGAATGGACAACACTGGATATGAAGACATCATGAAACGACATGGACTGGGAGAAAGAAACGAAAACGGTGAGAGATTTGCAAACCTATGTGCCTTCAACAAACTGGTCATCGGTGGCACAACATTCCCGCACAAACGCATTCACAAAGTCACATGGATTTCACCGGACCACACTACTCAAAACCAAATTGACCATATCTGTATCAACAAAAAGTTCAGAAGGACCATGGAGGATGTGAGAACCAAGAGAGGAGCTGATATAGCCTCAGATCACTATTTGCTGGTCGCCAAAATGAAACTGAAACTAAAGAAGCACTGGACAACGGGACAGACAACATCACAGAAGTTTAATACGGCCTTTCTTCGGGATACCGTAAAACTCAAAGAATTCAAGATAGCCCTCACCAATAGGTTCCAGGCCTTTCAGGATCTACTCAATGGAGAGGAAGCAACATTGGAGAACAATTGGAAAGGGATTAAGGAGGCAATCACTTCAACATGTCAGGAGGTCCTTGGTCGCAAGAAGCACCATCACAAGGAATGGATCTCTGTTGGTACTCTTGAAAAAATTCAAGAAAGGAGGAACAAGAAGGCAGCTATCAATGTCTGCCGAACAAGAGCAGAGAAAGTTAAGGCGCAAGCCGAGTATACAGAAGCAAACAGGGAAGTGAAGAAGAGCATCAGAGCTGACAAACGAAAATATGTGGAAGATCTAGCAATGACGGCGGAAAAGGCTGCAAGAGAAGGAAACTTGAGACAATTGTACGAAACTACAAAGAAGCTCGCCGGGAACTATCGTAAACCAGAACGACCAGTGAAAAGCAAGGAAGGGAAAATAATCAGCAACACTGACGAACAGCGAAATAGGTGGGTAGAGCACTTTAAGGAACTATTGAATCGACCAGCTCCACTGAACCCACCCAACATCGAAGCAGCATCCACGGATCTCCCAATTAATATTGGCGCACCTACGATTGAGGAGATCAGTATAGCCATCAGACAAATCAAGAGCGGCAAAGCAGCAGGACCAGACAACATTCCAGCAGAGGCAATGAAAGCAGATGTGGAAGCAACTGCGAAAATATTTCACATTCTCTTCAAGAAGATTTGGGATGAGGAACAAGTACCATCAGATTGGAAAGAAGGATACCTCATCAAAATACCAAAGAAAGGCGACCTCAGCAAGTGTGAGAACTACAGAGGCATCACTCTTCTTTCAATACCAGGCAAAGTCTTCAACAGAGTATTGTTAAACAGAATGAAGGACTTCGTAGACGCCCAACTTCGAGATCAACAGGCTGGATTTCGTAAGGATCGATCGTGTACTGACCAAATTGCTACATTACGGATCATTGTGGAACAATCAATTGAATGGAACTCACCACTCTACATCAACTTCATTGACTACGAGAAAGCATTCGATAGCGTGGATAGGAAAACACTGTGGAGGCTTCTTCGACACTACGGGGTGCCTGAGAAAATAGTCAACATCATACGTAATTCTTATGATGGATTCAACTGCAAAATCGTACACGGAGGTCAGCTGACAGACTCTTTTGAGGTGAGGCAAGGTTGCTTACTCTCACTCTTTCTGTTTCTCCTTCTGGTGATCGACTGGATTATGAAGACGTCAACATCTGGAGGGAGGCATGGTATTCAATGGACAGCTAGGACGCAGCTGAACGATCTGGACTTCGCAGATGATCTGGCTCTTCTATCGCACACTCAACAACAAATGCAAGAGAAGACGACGAGTGTAGCAGCAGCCTCTGCAGCAGTAGGTCTCAAGATACATAAAGGAAAAAGCAAAATTCTCCGATGCAACACAACATGCACCAACCGAATCACTCTTGATGGAGATGGCTTGGAGGACGTTAACACCTTCACATATCTTGGCAGCATCATCGACGAGAAAGGTGGATCGGACGCAGATGTGAGGGCGCGGATTGGCAAAGCAAGGGCTGCATTTCTACAGTTGAAAAATATCTGGAACTCCAAACAACTTTCAAACAAAACCAAAATCAGGATCTTCAATACAAATGTCAAAACAGTTCTACTGTATGGAGCGGAAACATGGAGAACTACCAAAGCCATCATCCAGAAGATACAAGTATTTATTAACAGTTGTCTACGCAAAATACTTCGTATTCGTTGGCCAGACACCATCAGCAACAACGAACTGTGGGAGAGAACAAGTCAGATTCCAATGGAGGAGGAAATCAGGAAGAAGCGGTGGAAGTGGATAGGACATACACTACGAAAAGCACCCAACTGCGTCACTAGACAAGCCCTCACATGGAACCCTCAAGGCAAAAGGAAAAGAGGAAGGCCAAGGAACACACTACGCCGAGAAATAGAGAAAGATATGAGAGGAATGAACAAACATTGGACAGAACTGGAAAGGGAAGCCCAGGACAGAGTTGGTTGGAGAAAACTGGTGAGCGGCCTATGCTCCATTGGGGGTAACAGGTGAAAGTAAGTAAGTAAGTAAAGTAATTCATACTGATAATAATTATAATATTCATGGTGATATCCCAACAAGTGGAAATTGATACTTCTGACGATTCGTGTCTTAAGGGGAGTTATTTCTTCAGAGTAAGTATATAAAAACTTTTGCTGCTTATCTACATTTCAAATTATTCAGATTTACGATTACTAGTAGCTTAATAGAAAATCCGATATAATATCAAACATCATCGAAGTATTAACTGTCATTTGATTCGCTTTGTGGAGGCCATTGAAATCAAACCTCTCGTTGTTATGACAAATCAATTTTAATTACGAAACCTTTACATAATCTGCGTATTCTATTTCATATTAAAAAAAACACTAATATTCACTTGTGATTTTAATTTTTTTATCAAATAAAATGCTTGAATCTATAATCACCTAATAATAAATATCCCTATTTTGTCTCTTAATTGATATTTATAACGTCATCTCGTCCTCAATACGAATTTATTTTCAACAATGCAAATACTAATAAATCTTGACAATTGTATGAGTAATTTTGTGCTTTCTCGCTTTTTTTTTAATGATTTACTGTCCAGTTTTGAACTTGACTTCACTAAATAAGGTAATATAAAACTATTTACAATGATTTTAAAAATTATAACAATAGGCTGTTTAGAGCTGATGAGAAAGCGTCAAAATCAAACAAACTCATTCTGCTCCCGAAATCTCTTTATTTTGGCTTTTGTGGAGGTTTATCAACGTATCAGTTTGGATAAAATTCAGAAGTCTGTTAAGTAAATTCAGATTCCAATGGAGGAGGAAATCAGGAAGAAGCGGTGGAAATGGATAGGACATACACTACGAAAAGCACCCAACTGCGTCACTAGACAAGCCCTCACATGGAACCCTCAAGGCAAAAGGAAAAGAGGAAGGCCAAGGAACACACTACGCCGAGAAATAGAGAAAGATATGAGCGAATTAACAAACATTGGACAGAACTGGAGAGGGAAGCCCAGGACAGAGTTGGTTGGAGAAAACTGGTGGGCGGCCTATGCTCCATTGGGGGTAACAGGCGAAAGTAAGTAAGTAAGTAAGTACTATTGGATTTAAATTGACAGTTGCATCTCTGCGCTGATGTAGTATGACGACATGAACTGATGTACTTACGTACGAAGTTCTACGTTGCACCTGACTGACTTTTCGTATCGTATCGTATTCACAAACTGTTTAGTTGTTCAGACAATAAGAAAGTAGTTCATTCTTAGATAAGCTTCTTACCAAAAATTAGTAGCAAGTGTTAGTAGATTAATTGACAGAGCCTTCATAAAATGTCTTTCTAAAAAAATTAAAACAGTGACAAGTTGATTAGTTATTTTCAATTGTGGTACGCGCTACTTATAAGTAGTATATTACGCGAGTGTAAACGTAATTTCTGGCAGTAGAAGATGGGGGAAGATCAAGAGAAAGGAAGAAGAGTGGGAACACAATGGGAATTTGTGTATGAAACGCATGAATAAGTGAAATGTCAGACAATGGATTGATTGAAGATTTTCAAATTAACCGTTTACGATATGGTTTTCTTATTTTACTGAGTAACTCGGTAATTTTCGTTAAATACAATTCGGTTGCCCTCACCTGTGTTCGCCTTCACTACACAATAACCAATAATTATTTTTAAGAAAATGGTAACTACATTTCATTACGATAATTTCCTGTTGAAATCATTTAGTTCTCAGTATTTAAATCTTTTACATTCTCTCCTATAGGAATATTCATTTTAACCAATAAAAAAACATAACTAGGTCACTATTCTTCTCATTAGAATACTTAAACTAGTGAAAACTGAATCGTATCCTAACAGGAACTCATAATTATCCATCATCCTCATTCGTAATAGTTTTAATAGTGAGCGGTTTAAACAATAAGAGATACATCGTTATCACTTGCGGATACGCTCCCATTTCAAATATCTTAGCACTCAGCACTTAGTGTTGTGAAATCATTCATTTACTCGTTATCATTTGAATGAATAATTAGCATGAGGTTGAAGTATTTGTGTAAAGGTAACCACTTGGATAGTCAGTATAGTGGACTGTAACACTTTATGATTTTTAACCATCCCCAAAATGCGAAATTCCCACCAAAAAACAACAATTCAGCTTGCATATAACACCACAAGCAGCTAACAGTGATAAACTTACATTCCTGAATTTATTTTGAAAATACTGTCACAGGATTTCGGTTTCATGTGGTGTGTAAGCACAAACTAGTACAGTAGTGCAGATATACCCAGTATTTATCTTTACCTAGATATTAAACTCGAACTAAGCCAAGTTTTACAGTGAGTCTGAGTTCTCTTTATGGACCTAAAGGCGGCATTTGACTCTGTCGATCGTGACGTTCTGTGGCAATGTTTGTCATTGAAAGTACACTAACCTTATACAAGTTCTCTACTCGAACACTACAGGTCAAGTGAGAGCTTATGGCGAACTGTCATCTGAATTCTCCACATCAAGTGGTGTCCGTTAGGGATATCCACTCTCCCCATTCTTGTTCAATTTTGTCATAGACATGCTACTAGATATAAGATTATCTTCGTCAGGACTTTCAGAAGAGGACCTTCTACCAGGAAAATCGCTTGTTGACTTAGAATATGCCGATGACATAGTTCTGTTCGGTGAAGACGCTGACGAAATGCAGTCTTCTGACCACCATAAGCAACTGTGTAAGCATGTTCGGGATGCGGTTCTCACCCTCGAAATGCAAAATGTTGCTTCAAGATTGGGTTGCATCGACACCTGAACTAGTGATAGGGAGTGAAGTAGTCGAACGTGTTGATCGCTTCATTTATCTGGGGAGTCTCATCAGTGCCGATAGCCTGGTGACTGACGAAATCTCAGCACGGATACAGGATCTACTGGCTTTTGCCAACTTGCGTCACTTATGTCGCAGGTGAGATATCCGTTTGCTAACCAAAGTACGAGTGTACTGCTCATATGTGTCTCCGAAGCATTGCTCGCGTATCATGGGACAAACGAGTAGGTAATGCTGTTATAAGGAAACGGGTGCTAGGTAAGGATGGCAGGTCAATAAACGAAGTATTGAGTAGGTTGGAAGAAAGTTAGGGGCGGACAGACCAAAACATGGCAGAAATCCATGAAGTCACTAACAAGTGGACTTAGCCATGTCGGTAATTGTCGACTACCTGACTGGGGTCTGCGAGACGATAATAATAATTGATGGTTAGAGACCTTGAACAACATTGGTCAAAACTGTTCGTAGTGGCACATGTGCATTTATTCTTTGTGTTCTCTCAAATCCTAATCTTCCGGATTCTTCAACCCCTCTAGTTTTGACTTTGTAAACTTTTCTCACTGAATCATATTTCTTGAATATATTCTGATCCTAACCTCTTCGATTACTTTTAATACCTTTATTACCTCTTCTACTATTGGATTTAACTCCGCCAGTAGAACCTTAGGGGCTACTGCCGGTCCCAAGCCCGGATAAAGGAGGAGGGTTGGACATGGGGTTGGCGGCCCCATTCCGTTGAAATCTAACTTGCCAAAAAAACGCTAACCAGAAAAAATAATTCAAACCATTTTAACTCTGCCCTGGGAGTTGGAAGAAGAATTATGACGTCTCGTGATGAAAGCCGAGTCCCCTCGGAAGTCACGGGGCCGATGCCTCTTCTGACAACCAGAGCAACCATTTTTTTAGGTACATGGAACGTTCGTACATTGTGGGAGACTGGAAGACTATTTCAAGTTGCGGCAGAAATGAAAAGATACAACCTCGAGGTGCTCGGCATCAGTGAAACACATTGGACACAGGTAGGACAACTGAGACTTGCTTCAGGGGAACTGCTGTTATACTCTGGTCATGAAGAGGAAAACGCTTCACATACACAAGGAGTTGCACTGATGCTGTCCAAACATGCACAAAAGTCACTGATAGGATGGGAATCTCATGGACCCAGTATCATTAAAGCATCCTTCAAAACAAAGAAACAGGACATTACAATGAACGTCATCCAATGTTATGCACCTACCAATGACTACAATGACGACGTTAAAGATCAATTCTACGAAAGGCTGCAGTCATTCGTCGATAAATGTTCACCAAAGGATTTGACGATTCTTATGGGAGACCTGAATGCCAAGGTTGGAATGGACAATACTGGATATGAAGACATCATGGGACGACATGGACTGGGAGAAAGGAACGAAAACGGTGAGAGATTTGCAAACCTATGTGCCTTCAACAAACTGGTCATCGGTGGCACAATATTCCCGCACAAACGCATTCACAAAGCCACATGGATTTCACCGGACCACACTACTCAAAACCAAATTGACCATATCTGTATCAACAAAAAGTTCAGAAGGACCATGGAGGATGTGAGAACCAAGAGAGGAGCTGATATAGCTTCAGATCACCATTTGCTGATCGCCAAAATGAGATTGAAGCTAAAGAAGCACTGGACAACGGGGCAGACAACATCACAGAAGTTTAATACGGCCTTTCTTCGGGATACCGTAAAACTCAACGAATTCAAGATAGCCCTCACCAATAGGTTCCAGGCCTTTCAGGATCTGCTCAATGGAGAGGAAGCAACATTGGAGAACAATTGGAAAGGGATTAAGGAGGCAATCACTTCAACATGTCAGGAGGTCCTTGGTCGCAAGAAGCACCATCACAAGGAATGGATCTCTGTTGGTACTCTTGAAAAAATTCAAGAAAGGAGGAACAAGAAGGCAGCTATCAATGTCAGCCGAACAAGAGCAGAGAAAGTTAAGGCGCAAGCCGAGTATACAGAAGCAAACAGGGAAGTGAAGAAGAGCATCAGAGCTGACAAACGAAAATATGTGGATTATCTAGCAATGACGGCGGAAAAGGCTGCAAGAGAAGGAAACTTGAGACAATTGTACGAAACTACAAAGAAGCTCGCCGGAAACTATCGTAAACCAGAACGACCAGTGAAAAGCAAGGAAGGGAAAATAATCAGCAACACTGACGAACAGCGAAATAGGTGGGTGGAGCACTTTAAGGAACTATTGAATCGACCAGCTCCACTGAACCCACCCAACATCGAAGCAGCATCCACGGACCTCCCAATTAATATTGGCGCACCTACGATTGAGGAGATCAGTATAGCCATCAGACAAATCAAGAGCGGCAAAGCAGCAGGACCAGACAACATTCCAGCAGAGGCAATGAAAGCAGATGTGGAAGCAACTGCGAAAATATTTCACATTCTCTTCAAGAAGATTTGGGATGAGGAACAAGTACCATCAGATTGGAAAGAAGGATACCTCATCAAAATACCAAAGAAAGGCGATCTCAGCAAGTGTGAAAACTACAGAGGCATCACTCTTCTTTCAATACCAGGCAAAGTCTTCAACAGAGTATTGTTAAACAGAATGAAGGACTTCGTAGACGCCCAACTTCGAGATCAACAGGCTGGATTTCGTAAGGATCGATCGTGTACTGACCAAATTGCTACATTACGGATCATTGTGGAACAATCAATTGAATGGAACTCACCACTCTACATCAACTTCATCGACTACGAGAAAGCATTCGATAGCGTGGATAGGAAAACACTGTGGAGGCTTCTTCGACACTACGGTGTGCCTGAGAAAATAGTTAACATCATACGGAATTCTTATGATGGATTCAACTGCAAAATCATACACGGAGGTCAGCTGACAGACTCTTTTGAGGTGAAGACCGGTGTCAGGCAAGGTTGCTTACTCTCACCCTTTCTCTTTCTCCTGGTGATCGACTGGATTATGAAGACGTCAACATCTGGAGGGAAGCACGGTATCAACTGGACAGTTAGGACGCAGCTGGACGATCTGGACTTCGCAGATGACCTGGCTCTTCTATCGCACACTCAACAACAAATGCAAGAGAAGACGACCAGTGTAGCAGCAGCCTCTGCAGCAGTAGGTCTCAACATACATAAAGGAAAAAGCAAAATTCTCCGATGCAACACAACATGCACCAACCGAATCACGCTTGATGGAGATGCCTTGGAGGACGTTAACACCTTCACATATCTTGGCAGCATCATCGACGAGAAAGGTGGATCGGACGCAGATGTGAGGGCGCGGATTGGCAAAGCAAGGGCTGCATTTCTACAGTTGAAAAATATCTGGAACTCCAAACAACTTTCAAACAAAACCAAAATCAGGATCTTCAATACAAATGTCAAGACAGTTCTACTGTATGGAGCGGAAACATGGAGAACTACCAAAGCCATCATCCAAAAGATACAAGTGTTTATTAACAGTTGTCTACGCAAAATACTTCGTATTCGTTGGCCAGACACCATCAGCAACAACGAACTGTGGGAGAGAACAAGTCAGATTCCAATGGAGGAGGAAATCAGGAAGAAGCGGTGGAAATGGATAGGACATACACTACGAAAAGCACCCAACTGCGTCACTAGACAAGCCCTCACATGGAACCCTCAAGGCAAAAGGAAAAGAGGAAGGCCAAGGAACACACTACGCCGAGAAATAGAGAAAGATATGAGCGAATTAACAAACATTGGACAGAACTGGAGAGGGAAGCCCAGGACAGAGTTGGTTGGAGAAAACTGGTGGGCGGCCTATGCTCCATTGGGGGTAACAGGCGAAAGTAAGTAAGTAAGTAA
>CALYCR020000484.1:0-13685 GCA_944470395.2 Schistosoma turkestanicum
ATCGTACACGGAGGTCAGCTGACAGACTCTTTCGAGGTGAAGACCGGTGTCAGGCAAGGTTGCTTACTCTCACCCTTTCTCTTTCTCCTGGTCATCGACTGGATTATGAAAACGTCAACATCTGGAGGGAAGCACGGTATCAACTGGACAGTTAGGACGCAGCTGGACGATCTGGGCTTCGCACACGCAACAACAAATGCAAGAGAAGACGACCAGTGTAGCAGCAGCCTCTGCAGCAGTAGGTCTCAACATACATAAAGGAAAAAGCAAAATTCTCCGATGCAACACAACATACACCAACCAAATCACTCTTGATGGAGATGCCTTGGAGGACGTTAACACCTTTATATATCTTGGCAGCATCATCGACGAGAAAGGTGGATCGGATGCAGATGTGAGGGCACGGATTGGCAAAGCAAGGGCTGCATTTCTACAGTTGAAAAATATCTGCAACTCCAAACAACTTTCAACCAAAACCAAAATCAGGATTTTCAATACAAATGTGAAGACAGTTCTACTGTATGCGGTAGAAACTTGGCGAACTACGAAAGCCATCATCCAGAAGATACAATTGTTCATTAACAGTTGTCTACGCAAAATACTTCGTATTCGTTGACTAGACACCATCAACAACAACGTACTGTGGGAGAGAACAAATCAGATTGCAGTGGAGGAGGAAATCAGGAAGAAGCGGTGGAATTGGATAGGACACACACTACGAAAAGCACCTAACTGCCTCACAAGACAAGTCCTCAGATGAAACCCTCAAGACAAAAGGAAAAGAGGAAGGTCAAGGAACACATTACGCCGAGAAATAGAGAAAGATATGAGAGGAATGAACAAACATTGGACAGAATTGGAGAGGGAAGCCCAGGACAGAGTTGGTTGGAGAAAACTGGTGGGCAGTCTATGCTCCATTGGGGGTAACAGGCGTAAGTAAATAAGTAAGTATAAGAAATTAGACAATAAAATTATCACGACTGAACACATAAGTTTTGTGCTCAATTATGCCGATGAATATTTTAAGCACTATTTGCAAAAGTATTTGTTATTTCATTGAAATTGTCTTTCTAGTGCTGTGTAAATCCAAACGATTGAACAAATCAATATCTGCCGCAAAGAAATTTTTGCTTAAAGTAAATCAATCAATTAAGATGGATGGAAAGGAACAATCTGTGAGACACCATTTTATGTAATCGCTTCGATTTCATATACACTGGTGTTCGCTATCACTCTTGAATTTGAACTGACAGTTACGTCTATGTGGTGACGTGGTATGGCAACTTGAACTGATGTACTTATGTAGGAAGTTCTGTGTTGTATCTGTCTGTCTGTCTGTCTGATACACTGGTTTGAACAAATGAGAAATCAAAATATGTATAAAGAACAAATAATGGAGCTGATAATAAGGAAAAAGCACAGTAACAACAATAAAAAAAGTGAGAAAAGATAGCCAATCAAAGTCTCTTTGAAGTTCAAATAAGATGACATTCAATAGCATAGCCTATGATCAACTATTAATGACTTCAATAGTCAGTCAGTCAGTCAGTCAGTCAGTCAGTTACAACGTAGAACTTCGTATGTAGGTACATCAGTTCATGTTGCCATACCACATCACCACAGAGATATAATTGTCAATTCAAATCCAATAGTAGTAGAGGTAGTAAAGATATTAGAAGTAATCGCAGAGGTTAGGATTAGAAGATATTATTCAAGAAGTATGATTTAATGAGAAAAGTCTAGAAATAAAAAACTAGAGGGGTTGAACAATCCAGAAGATTAGGATTTGAGAGAGCACAAAGAATGAATGCATTTTCTCCATTGCAAACGATTTTGAGACATGTCATACAGGGTTTATAACCATCGATTATTATCATCTCGCGGACCACAACCAGGTAGTCGTCAATTACCGTCATGGCTAAGTCCACTCGTCAATGACTTCATGGATTTCTGCCATGTTTTGGTTTGGCCGCCCCTAGCTTTCTTCTAACACTCCGGATCTCCAAGATGCACATCTTACTACTGAGTACTGACTATTCGCAAAAAATTTAAGTTCAGAGATTTTTGTCAACAACCTTAAATCACTTGACATTATCACACTATTAATAAGAGTGATAAGATCAAAGTTTACGATTTGTAAATATATAACTCGCCATGGAACAGACAAGATCTGATCACTGTATAAACTATAATACTATTCAATCTTAAAACATGTATATATAAATTTATTTATATAACAAAAACACTTCTTACCAATATGTCTTCTAGTCATTTCAACTTGTAATGGTCGATTCACATGACTTAAACTGCCTAAACTGAATCGATCAGAACGATAACATGGTTCAGTAAAACCATCAATAGTTAATGTTGGTCGACCAGCATGAAATGCATCACCAACACGTGTATTTAATTCATAATAAAATACACTACACCAATATTGTACATCGGAAAAAGTGAAATCTAATATAGGCGGCGGTGTTGTATTTGAATCCAATAGTAAATTATCAAATTCTTCAGAAGAATGAAAATGACTAGGAGAACTTTGATCATCATCATTTGAACTAATTTGTTCATTAAAATGTTTTTCTATAGAAAATAAACGAAGCATACATAATGAGAACACATGTTGGAATTCAAAACAAAAGAAAACAACTGAGTTTTAAGAAAGTAGAAAAATGGAAATTGTGAAAACATTCCGATGAACATCACTGGTCGAGTGAGAGCATACGGCGAACTGTCATCTGAATTCTCTACATCAAGTGGTGTCCGTCAAGGCTGTTCACTCTCTCCATTCTTGTTTAACTTTGTCGTAGACATCCTCTTAGAGTTAACATTAAGCTCGTCAGATTTTTGAGGGGTTGACCTTCTACCAGGTGGCTCGCTTATTGACTTAGAATATGCCGACGACATAGTCCTACTTGGTGAAGACGCTGACAAAATACAGAGTCTTCTGACTACCCTAAGCAACAATGCTAGCATGTTCGGTATGCGGTTTTCCCCCTCGAAATGCAAAATATTGTTTCAAGATTGGGTTGCATCGGCACCTGAACTAGTGATAGGGAGTGAAGTAGTCGAGAGTGCTGATCGCTTCACTTATCTGGGTATTCTCATCAGCGCTGATAGCCTGGTGACTGACTAATTCTCAGCTCGGATACAGAAGGCTCGATTGGCTTTTGCCAACCTGCGTCACTTATAGCGTAGGCGTGATATCCGGTCGCTTGCGCAGCAGTTCGCTCCGTTCTCTTATATGGATGCGAAACATGGCCGTTAAGAGTAGAAGATATTCGTGGGTTACTAGTATCCGATCATAGATGTTTAAGAAGCATTCCTTGTGTATCGTGGGACAACCGTATAAGCAATGCTGTCGTTAGGAAACGGGTGCTACGTAAGGATGGCATATCAATTGATGAAGTGCTGAAACTTCATCAGTTGAGATGGTTGAGACATGTGTTACGTATGCCCAACCATCGACTACCTTTGTTTTGTAGTGTAGGAATAGGTTGGAAGAAAATTAGGGGCGGCCAGACCAAAATATGGCAGAAATGCATGAAGTCACCAACAACTGGACTGAGTCATGTTAGTAGATGTAGGCTACCTGGTTGGGGTTCGCGAGACTATAGTTATCAATGGTTAGAGACCTTGAACGACATGGCTCAAAATCGTTTGCAATGGCGCAAGTGCATCCATTCTTTGAGCTCTCTCAAATCCTAATCTTCTGGATTCGTCAGCACCTCTACCTTTGTCTTCTAACCTTATCTCACTGAATTATACTTCTTGAATATCTTCAAATCCTAGTCTTCTTCATTACCATTAATAACTCTACTATCTTTATCACTATGGGATTTGATTTGACATTTGAGTCTCTGTGCTAATGTGGTATGGCAACATGAACTTATGTACATACGTACGAAGTTCTACGTTGTAACTGACTGACTGAGGTAGATAGATAGATAATAGAGTGTCTATTTCACTTGTACCACTGTCTTCGCTGCTCTACATACTTATAACGTTTAGTCACCATAATTCATTTGTATTGGTTAATTGAATCTTTTCCACGATCGATAAGTCCCCTTTAGTACATTCGCCTCCTGTGTGGATTGCTTTGATATTGCTATTAAATTACAAGCATCATTAGCAGAGATAGCTGACAGCTAACAGTGGAATCCAGGAAGGGCATTTCATCCCATTTGGGACTCGTCATCTGGATGGATTAAGCTTCACTACATTGCACAGACGACTGGCTATTTTGGCTCAGTAGCTAAGTGGATAGATAACGCGATAGCGTTTAAAGTGGACGGTATTCAGTTCGATTCCCAGGGTGAACATCAACTCTAGGATGCAGGTGACCAATCTCAAATGCGCGTTCTGGATTCTACTGCCAAATACCATTCATCTTTTCTAGTTTAGTCAGTATATCTAACTGTTGTAAAGAACAACGAAAAACGCTAACCTGACTCAAGTATACAGCAGAACATGATTATGATTTATCAAGTAGACGCTGATGTTGGTGAACTAAACCGATACGCTGACGGATAATCCGAAGCCAATGGCGGTTTAATAATTTTTGTTTACCACAAGTCAAAAGTAGATTATCATCTACACATCACTCACTACATCTATTATTTCAACGTACAAATTACTACTGACTGCAACCGGTTTAAATAAACAAAAGTTCATAAACGAGGCTTTGACCTGATGATATAAGTTTTGAACCTGTTATCAACAATTTGAAAAAAATCATGTTTTAACAAGACAATAAATAAACACTAAGTGACATTATCTCTGTTAGTGTTAGTGTTAGAATTGATCATCGATTAGAATTTGGCTACAGTATTGCAAATGTTGTAAACAGTAATAAATAAAAAAGCATTAGTGTAGTGAACGAGAACACAGGTAGGGCAACCGAAGTGTATTTAACGAAATTACAGAGTTACTCAGTAAAATAGGAAAACCATATCATAAATCGTTCATTTGCAAAATATCAGTTCATCATATCGAACTGGACTGTTCCTGTTGCAAAACATCAATCCATTGTCACTATTCATGCGTTTCATACAAATTCCATTGTGTTCTAACTCTTCCTTTCTTGATCTTCCCCAATCTTCTGCTGCCAGACATTATGTTGACACTCAAGTCATATACTACTTATAAGTAGCTCACACCACACTAGTACACTGCTCTATTCAATTTTTTTTTACAAATTAAGTTGCAATTAAAATAATAATGATGATGTATTTAGCTAACCACCAACTATGATGTTTTTAGAATAAAAATTATCGACAAATGCTAAATAGTAATAGTAATAATAATAATAATAATAATAATAATAATAATAATAAACATACCAGAACTGGATGAAATTTTTCGATTTAATAATTTATTTTGATTATCTAATGATGATGATGAATTATTTATATTGTGATTTGGTGTTGTTGTTAATGAATTTCTACGTGATTTATTATTATTATTATTATTCATCATTCCTAAATGATTATTATTATGATTAACTGGTATAGTAGTGTTAGTAGTACTAGTATTAGTAGTAGTACTACGTTCAGTTAATGAGAAAGGACCATTCATTGTTTTGTCTGCAGATGCTTTCACTAAGGCAGCTGCAATTAAAGCGCCTTGATTAGTGATTGGTGTGAGTGTTGTTGGTGTTGCTGATGTTGTTGTTGGTGCTGCTGTGGTCAGTGATGATAATGATGATGTTGAAGTGGTATTTGTATAATGTTTAGTATCTGATTCATAATTCTTATTGTTATGAATAATAGGAGTGGTAGTAGTGGTAGTAGTAGTAGTAGAAGTAGTAGTAGAAGTGGTTGTATTAGAAGAAATAGTACTGGAAGTGACAATACTACTGATGTTTTTCTTATCTGCATCATAACAATCAGTGAAAATTGAACCTAAATATTAAAATAAATGAAATCATACTGTATAATAATACGCCTTAATTTTGATAATAATCTTTAGTGTTTAATTTTAAACTATTATATTAACTCTCAAACTAATTCTTATAAGTTATAATATAAAATCAAACATTAGAATAGAGATTTAGACACTTCTTTAAATTGATAGGAGAAAAAACAACAACACTAAACTCCTATTGAAAAGTAAAATTTCTTAGATTTATTGAAAAGCACACGTCAGCCAGTCAGTCAGATGCAACGTACAATTTCGTACGTAAGTACATCAGTTCATGTCGCCATACCACATCAGCACACAAATATAATTGTCAATTCAAATCCAATAGTAGGAGAGGTAGTAAAGGTATTCGAAGTAATCGAAGAGGTTAGGATTAGAAGATATTATTCAACAAGTATGATTCAGTGGGAAAAGTTTAGAAAGTTGACGAATCCAGAAGATTAGGATTTGAGAGAACACAGAGAATAAATGCACCGGCGCCATTGTAAACGGTTTTGAGCCATGTCATTCAAGGTCTCTAACCACCGATTATCATCTCGCGGACCACAACCAGGTAGTCGACAATTACCGACATGGCTAAGTCCACTCGTCAATGACTTCATGGATTTATGCCATGTTTTGGTTTGGCCACCCCTAGCTTTCTTCCAACCTACTCCTACACCACAAAACATAGCTCGTCGAGGCAGTCGATGGTTGGGCATACGTGACACATGCCTCAACCATCTCAACTGATGCAGTTTCACTACTTCATCTATTGATCTGCCATCCTTACCTAGTACCCGTTTCCTAACAACAACATTGCTTACCCGGTTGTCCTAGAATACACGAAAAATGCTTCGGAGACACCTATGATCGAAAACCAATAACCGACGAATATCTTCTACTCTCATTGGCCATGTTTCACAGCGATAAAGTAAGACGGAGCGAACTACTGCTCAGTACACTCGTCCTTTAATCACCAAACGGATATCTCGCCTTCGAAATAAGTGACGCAGGTTGGCAAAAGCCAATCGAGCCTTCTGTATCCGAATTGAGATTTCGTCAGTCACCAGGCCATCAGCACTGATGAGACTCCCAAGATAAGTGAAGCGGTCTACACGTTCGACTACTTCACTCCCTATCACTAGTTCAGGTGCCGATGCAACCCAATCTTGAAACAATATTTTGCATTTCGACGGGGAAAACCGCATGCCGAACATGGTTGCATTGTTGCTTAGGGTAGTCAGAAGACTTTGAATTTTGTCAGCGTCTTCACCAAGTAAGACTATGTCATCGGCATATTCTAAGTGTAGTGCATACTCAAGCACTTGGTGAATGAGTTAACTTATCATTTGCTTTTTATTACAGCTGAACGAGAATACAAAAACGAAGCAAGTTAGCATTGTTGAAACAAAAATAAGATTTTTTTAAATACAGAGTAATATAATGTGAAATATCAATCAACATTAAAGTCACAATTTTAAACATTGATGTCAAAACAATTTTGTAGTATGGAGTTGAAACTTGGGAGCATTGCGCTACAATCAATAGTACAAGTGTTTAGAGACAGCTAGTTGTCTTCACAAGATACTCTACGTCTTTTATGTAGTTATGTAGTTATGGAGATTGGTGTTTATTATTGAAAGAGGTGACCAGTAGTGGAGCTGAACCATGTCGGGTGTAAATAAGTGTAAGTAATTCGAATCAAAGGATAATGAGTTATGCTTAATAAGTCAAGTCATCCCACTACTTGAATGTTACACTTAATAAATTTATCAAGTACACATATATGTGTGTTTGGAAAATCTACTTTGAGGCATTATTTTCATTTTAAGCCTAGCACTGTTACTCGGTTGTCGAAACCGAATACGGGTTCTAACTCGAGACACTCATGCATGCACTAATTTTTATTTAAAGAACAAAATATGCATTGTAAGTTTTAATACCATCTAGTATATTAGATAGACCTTAGTGATAGGTTCTAGGCCTTGCATGACCTACTCTCAATGGAGAGGTAACAACCATGGAGAACAATTGGAAGGGGATCAAAAAGGCAATCACTTCAACATGTCAGGAGATTCTGCGTCACAAGAAATACCATCATAAGGAATGGATCTCTGTTGGTAACCTTGAAAAAATTAGAGAAACGAGGAACACGAAGGCAGCAATCAATATTAGCTGAACAAGAGCAGAGAGAGTCAAAGCACAAGCTGAATGCACAGAGGCAAACAGTCAAGTGAAGAGGAGCATCGAAGCTGACAAACGTAAATATGTGGAAGATCTAGCAATGACGGCGGAAAAAGCTGCAAGAGAAGAATGAACGAAAGTTGGACAGAATTGGAAAGAGAAGCCAAAGACAGAGTAGATTGGAGAATACTGGTGGGTGGACTATGCTACACATTGGGAGTAACAGGCGTAAGTAAAATATATTAGCAATAATCAACAGGTAAATACAGGAAATTCAAAGGCATCGTCTATTCATGGGACCTCTTTTTGCCTAATGCAATTGATTAATCCAGTCATGAATATTAATAACGAGTATATATTTCTTGATTAATAATAGTAATAATAATATTACTACTACTACTAATAATAATAATAATAACGATATAAATAATTCAGAAATAACAATCATAACAAACGCTGTTTATTTTAATACTCGAAGAATATCCTTCATGCAAAATAATGTTGTAAAACTTTGATTTAAATAGAGAAAATCTTTTACGAATAATCAATTATTCTCTTAACATTATTATTATTTATACTCGTTTTCGATCCACTTCATTAATCAAAATATATTTTCATGGAAGAGCTTTGTGTTTCTAAGTATGATCATATCATATATAAATATAAAATACATATATATATTTGAATTTTTACTGAAGTTAAAAAGGATTAGGATGAATAGCCGCCTTAAATGGAATTCGAGAGAAAATAATGAACAGTACACAAAGTATCGAGGGTAGAATTTGTCATTTTTTTAATCCTGACAGTAAGTAATTGCAATTCATTCTACTTGATGACGAAAGTCACTAATGGTTAGAGACCTTGAACGACATGGCTCAGAATGGTTTGCATTGGCGCAGGTGCATCCACTGTTTGTGTTCTCTCTAATTCTAACCTGAATTCCTCGTAACCTCTGCCTTTCTCCTTCTAAATTTATCTCACTGAATTATACTTTTCGAATCATATTTTCGCTCCCCAATCTTCTCCATTACTGCTAATAATTCTAATATCGTTATCACTGTTGGATTTGAACTGACAGTTGCCTCTTTGTGTGCTGATGTGTTATGGCAACCTGAACTGATGTACTTATTTACGAAGTTCTGCGTTGTATCTGTCTGTCTGTCTGTCATTCTACTTAATACCATATACAGACAACAGGAATATTATAAGTATAAATTCTTAATGATTAAGTAATGCTATTTTTTTTGTAATTCATAATCATAGTTATTATTAGTTGTATTTCTATTTGAATAGAGATATGCAGTCGTTTATACAGTATATGAATGGATTTGTTTCGGTGACACTAGTAAAATGTACTTTTTATGAATGATATACAAAGTATGCGTACGGTTTACACTGTTTAAGATGATGATATTTCAGCTTATTTCTCAGAATGACTTAATAGAGAGAACACACAAGCGTGCACTGATTACGTCCCCCATTTTAGAAAAGAATGTGGTGATTTCTAAACAGTTAGTTTCTAATATTTCCTTTTCATGCTATTTACAAGAAACAATCAAACATTCCAACATGTTTATGCTAACACCTGCTATACAATCTTTGTTCATTCACAATGAGAGAGAAACCAGAGTTATTATTTATTAAAAAAGGTATTTCAGATCCTTATTTTTCAGCAAGACCTATTTGAGTTGATTTTCACTTTTAATAAAAATGCTTACGTAATATCAGAGTATTCTAATTGAAATAATTAGTTAGTATTCATATTAAGTATGGTCTTTATTCGTTGTAAGTTAGTGATGCTTGTATTTATTGTGCCTAAACCTAAGAATTCTAATGACATTAAGTATCCGCCATGTTTTATACGTTCAATAAAGTGTTGTATCCAAACTTTTTAGCTGTTTTTCAGTTTACTTATTCGAAGAGTACTAAAAATTGATGTGATTTTCATTAGGAATTCTATTTAAGCAACTAAATTTCACTATATTGGTGCTTTCTATTAGGTTTTTTAAGGTTGTAGACTGGTAAAACAAACTCTAGATGCTTGAAAAGTTTTTAGTGAAAATTGAGCTTCAGATTAAACAGTCAATGAAAGGGGAAATGGTTGAATGTGCTGGATGAAAAAATATATATTGAACATTGAAAACGTTGTGAATATGGTTAACTGCTAGGACTCGACCTGCGTTTTAAAAAATCCTCGCCACAAATTACGCCCGTTGCCCCTAATGAACCAACCATAGGCCACAGACAAACACTCTACAACAACTCTGTACTGAGCCTTCCCTTCCAGTTCTACTCAAGTGCTCTCCACTTTGCGTATTTTTTTGGTCTACCTCTTTTCCTTTGGCCCAACTTAGGGTTTGCCTCGTAATCCAGTAGAGTGATCTCCACGATGTTTCTTATCTACTTCCATCATCTTTTCTTAATTTTCTTCTCAGATGAAAGTTGGTTTGCCCTCTCATACAGTAGGTTGTTGCTGATGGTGTCTGGTCAGTGGATCCGAAGTATATTAAGTGGATGATGGCTTTCGTAGATCTCCAACTTTCCGCTGTATGCAATAGAACAGTCTTGACGTTCGTACTGAAAATTATCAGTTTGGTGTTGGTTGACAGTTGCTGTTGGTTACATATGTACTTTATTTGTAGAAATACTGCCCTTGCTTTGTCAAACCATGTCTTCACATCTGCATCAGATCAACCTTGTAAATCAATGATACTGCCCAGATGTGTTGTTCTATGTGTGTTAGAAGGGCTAGGTGATCTGCGAAGTTCAAATCGTCCAGCTGCATCCGAGCTGTCCACTGTGTGCCGTACTTACTCTGATATATTGATGTCTCCTTAATCCAGTCAGCCACCAGAAGAAAGAGAAAGGGTAAGTGCAAACAACCTTGGGTAACACTAGCTTTCTCTTGAAATGAGTCTGTGAGCTGTATTCTGTGCACCATTTTACAGTTTAAACCATGATAAGAGTTTCATATGATGTTGACTATCTTCTCAGGCACGCCGTAGTGTCGAATAAGCCTCTACAGTGTCATCCTGTCCACACTGCTGAGTGCTTTCTCGTAGTCAATGAAGTTGATGTAAAGTGGTGAATTTCATTCAATGGTTTGTTCCACAACAATCTGTATTGTTGCGTGCAGTTTGCCTAGTACACGATCGATGCAGTCTGTTGGCCTGGAAGCTCAGCGTCCACACAGTCTTTCATTCGGAAAAACAACGTTTTGTTGAAGACTTTTCCTGATACTGAGAGTAGAATGATGCCTATATAGTTCTCACACTTGCTGAGATTGTCTTTCTTTGGTATTTTGATTAGTTGTTCTTATATTTATTGAGTTTGCCAGTACCCTGAAGAGAGGCCGTACTAAACTTTTGTGATGCTATTCGCCCGGTTGTTCAAGGTTTCTTTAGGTTCTGTTTCATCTCGGCTACTACCAGGTAGTATGATCTGAAGCTTTCAGCTTCTCCCTTGGTTCTTACATTCTCCATGTTTCTGCTGAACTTTTTATTGATACAGATATGGTTGATTTGTTCCTTCTTATTGTGATCCGGTGAAACCCATGTCACTTTACGTATGCATTTGTAGTTGTTATAATTACAAGTATTTAAAAACTATATATTTGGTATTCTGATTAGAATTCACTGTGCTAATATATTACAACAAAAATGTAAACTATTTTTGGATACATATAATGACTATCAGATTACAAAAGTGTTAAACTGAATGTGTTTTTTTGCATAAAAATTAGACTTGAGTAGAGATCAATGAAAAAAAATTAATCAGTTATGGTAAACTTCGTAAACAATTGACTATGAACGTTGATATCTCGCCATTATGACAATGAAATGTTTACAAGTATGAGTAAAAAAGTTTGCAAAAGATTGTACAACTGTGATTTACAGACAACCTGAATCATATTACAATTTTTAAGGAGAAAAAAACCTAGGGGAAATATTGTCGTATTACTTTATTGAAAGGTAGAAAAGAAGTTTAATTTAGGACGGCCACCTATATATATACAGCAGAAAGTTGGAGAACTACCAAAGCCATCATCCACATAATATACTTCGGATCCACTGACCAGACACCATCAGCAACAACCTACTGTATGAGAGGGCAAACCAACTTCCATCTGAGAAGGCAATTAGGAAAAGGTGATGGAAGTAGATAAGAAACATCGTGGAGATCACTCTACTGGATTACGAGGCAAACCCTAAGTTGGGCTAGAGGAAAAGAGGTAGACCAAAAAACACGCAAAGCGGAGAGTACTTGAGTAGAACTGGAAAGGAAGGCTCAGGATAGAGTGGTTGAAGAATGTTTGTCTGTGGCCTATGGTTGGTTCATTAGGGGCAACAGGTGTAATTTGTGACGAGGGTTTTTTAAAACGTAGATCAAGCTAATCTTAAAAAATAATCAAAAATAATTATTTGCTTAAGTATGTTTAGCTGACGACCTTGAGCAGCTAGCTTAATGGCCAACCAATCAAGAGACAGTATTTAATTATAAAACAAATATTCATGAAAAAAACAACAAAATTTTACTAGAATACTAGTTTTGATATGTGAATAGTTAACTCTTATACGTCACAAGAGTAAGAGAAAGATGGTTAAATCTACAAATTGTGTATGATGAGCAGGTAGTTCTAAAAAAAACACTAAAGAATTCTTGTCACTAAATGATATAAGCTTTTCAATCTTTCTGTTTAAAAAACCACAAAAATTTAATGATAAGATTTAGAATCGGAAGTTATAATAGAAAAGAATCTTGTTTGAATCAACAAACACCTTTGACTATACATTGAATTACATTAAATTGCTCAACGCACAATCTGTGTTTTCGCAAAATTTAGCTTAAGAACTGTCATATTCACTGATCACCACCAGTACACTAGGGTATAAATTTAAAACATTTTAAAAATCAAGTGTTGTTAATTTTCACTTAGTAATAACGCATAGGCTACCTTTCAGTCTAATTCTAAATGCGCGCAAAAAATGAGAGGAATCATCTGATTGGTTCGCTCAAGGTTACTAATGCAGTATACATTTACCAGTAGTGGTTGTAGTTAATTCTAGGACATAAAACAACAGTTGATTATTTCATAGATCAGTACTACTGATCAGTGTAACTCACTCACCCTATGACGACCATTGTATACACAGATACTCACTACATAAACGTTTAAATGTAACTCAAGAGCTGTTTATAAGACTGATGAATATCAACGAATTTAACACAAGTATGTACAACAATATAAAACTAAATCTTTACATAGCCTGTACAATAATTCTATGGAATATGTGAGATATAATATTCGATTGAATAAATGTAATCAGCTTTTTTCACGGCCATATTACGCAATTTCATTAGTTCATAATAACCAACTCTAGTGCACAAACTCAGTCAGTCAGTCAGATGCAACGTAGAACTTCGTACGTAAGTACGTACATCAGTTCATGTTGCCATACCACATCACCACAGAGATGTAATTGTCAATTCAAATCCAATGGTAGTAGAGGTAGTAAAAGTATTAGAAGTAATCCGAGAGGTTAGGATTAGAAGATATTATTCAAGAAGTATAATTCAGTCAGATAACTTTAGAA
>CALYCR020000485.1:0-13637 GCA_944470395.2 Schistosoma turkestanicum
TCCACCTAGCCGCTGCTTTAACACCCAATGTGCTGTTTCTGGGCGTTGGACTGTGTCGACTGAGCATTGGAGCGTCTTTTTCTCCTATTCTTAACTAGCTTACTGGTCTTTTTAGGAATAGGAGTGGTGTCTTGCTTCCTCTGTGATGTCTGCGTTGAGTGATCTAAATTATGGACAATGAGAGGCATACTATCGACTGACTGTTTGGGTTTTTTAACAACCGGTTCTCACGGTATTGGGATTTTCGACGCACTATCGACCCCGGGGTTTATGCCTCTACAAGTTTTCCTGGTTGTTATAGTGTAAAGTGTACTAGCGATTAGGAGGTGAAGACCGAGATAATTAGAATACAAGATACACAAAAAAGGGATTTAGGAAGAAGAAATTAAGTTGTAATAAAACTACAAGGAATAGAGCCTGAAAATACTCCGAAATTGCAACTTCACCTTTGACCGTACTAGTAAGTAAGTTTGCGTGTATCCAGTAACTTGTCCACAAGTCCTGTGTTTGTGAGTGAGTGGATGTATGCTGCCGAAGCAACTAGAAAAAGAGCAGTTGAATGAGGCAGCTAGACCTACCGCACAATGGTTCTGACTTGGAATGGTTTCGTTTGCCTGAAAATGTTTTCAGATTGTATACTAATGAATGGAGACAACTTTTTATAGCTTCGGAGGTGGATTGTTTCCCGTGAATGGAAGAGAGTCAGCGAGGACATGTCAAATTCGAAGCGCGCACTGAAAGTACACAAACAAATTGCCAATGCTGTAACAACTATGAACTAGCACTCCGTTGTGTCACAGTACCAGAGGATACATTTTTTCATGAATATGTAAAATTTCTAACTTTCCACATTATTGTGACTTTCTAACTAAAATCCAGTTTCTGTCATTTACTGTAAGTGCTCGGAAACATGAGGATCAGAGGCAACTAAAGTTTATTATTCTCCATGAGACCCAGTCCCATAAAGTCTAGATTTCAATTACGAAAAACGAATGCCACATAAATCTCTTGATAAGAAACTTCAATACTGGTGCATCAAGAGAGTAACCTGAGTATATCCAACGAGTAAAATAGAAATGTTAGTAAATTATGACGAGATACTTTCCAATGTCCTTAAGACAATATCTAGTTCCCTTTAAAAGAATTCCTGGAAACCCGCTTGCATAACTTCATCCGGTTACGAATTCCAGAATATGGCCGTTCGCAAAGAGTAGAAATTGTGGTTGCAGTACATTTTCCTATGTTGTTCCTCTGGGTTCTGTGAATTTCCCCTAAGGTTTGTATCTGAATTGAGAAAGAGTGTTTGGAAATCCACGGGTCGTCAGAAGGTCGCGTCTGAGACGAACATACTCTAACGGGTTGAGATACAATGACTCTAGGCCTTCGTCATCGGGTTTGAATCGGAGTCCCTGAAAGGATTTCATGGCTCTCATTTGAGTACGCTCCAGTGTATTTTTGTTCTTTTGGAGTGAGGGAGGAAACACTGAATGAAACCTTTATGAAGTAGGTGGAACGTTGTACTGCCAAACTGGCAAAGAAAGAGCTTCAGTGCTACCAGTACAAGGTTTACTCGAATGGCATTTTAGTCACCATTGGCCTGAGGGTACCAAGACTCGTAGATCTTTTATGATTTCGCACACCTCTGGAGGGAAGTTAACCAGGCTGTATACATAATCCTTATCATGTCTCAGGTTGACCACTTTGCAATTTAAAGTGTTAAAAGTAAGTCGATTGTTATTCGCCTAACTTTGAAGTTGAATTGGACCGGAAACTATCGTAAACCAGAACGACCAGTGAAAAGCAAGGAGGGCAAAGTAATCAGCAACACTGAACAGAGAAGTAGGTGGGTAGGGCACTTTCAGGAACTCTTGAGTAGACCAGCTCCACTGAACACACCCAACATCGAAGCAGCATCCACGGACCTCCCAATTAATATTGGCGCACCTACAATTGAGGAGATCAGTATGGCCATCAGACAAATCAAGAGTGGCAAAGCAGCAGGACCAGACAACATTCCAGCAGATGCAATGAAAGCAGATGTAGAAGCTACTGCGAGTTGGACCCTCTCGAACAGCCAGCTTATTCTTTTAGTTGCAAACTCCTCTCCAAAGCTTGACATCCTTAGCGAAGAAATAGTAGCTCAGATAAGGGAGGTCTTTCATATAAATTGAGAAGAGAAGTGGTCCTAGTACCGAACTCGGAAAAAGAGCCTAATAAGAAATTCTGTAGGCTGTGGGAAACTAAAGTTAATCCCGACATTAAGAAGTCGATCACTTAATATGATGTTAACCTTACGGTCTAAGATGGTTGTATTCTGTCCATCGTACTCAGTAGGTTGATTACAAAGAAGTCCCCTTCCTGCAGCAGATTTCAGTTTTTTGGACAGCGCTTAGAAAATGTAAGAACGACATGCTATCAATGCTACTCGAGGTGAAAATATAAATGTAGCAAATTGAAGTTGGCAGTAGTCCCACAACGTCTGTACGTATATGCTCGAATTTCCTGTCATAGTAAGGGAAAGGAACTAGTGAGGATCTGATTTCGCGATCTACTTTAACTTTTTGAAATCTTGCACATGCTTGTGCCTAGTTACGAACATCCCAGTAGATACTTTGATATTGGCTTGAACTACGGAAACTCCGCCAGCAGAACCTTTGGAGCTACTGCCGGTCGTAAGCCCGGATTAATGAGGAGAGTTGGACATGCGGTTGGCGACCCCATTCCGTTGAAATCTCACTTGCCAAGAAAACGCTAACCAGAAAAAATAATTCAAACCATTTTAACTCTTCCCTCGGAGTTGGAAGAAGAATTATGACGTCTCGTGATGAAAGCCGAGTTCCCTCGGAAGTCACGAGGCTGATGCCTCTTCTGACAACCAGAGCAACCATTCTTTTAGGTACATGGAACGTTCGTACATTGTGGGAGACTGGAAGACTATTTCAAGTTGCGGCAGAAATGAAACGATACAACCTCGAGGTGCTTGGAATCAGTGAAACGCATTGGACACAAGTAGGGCAACTGAGACTAGCTTCAAAGGAACGGCTGTTATACTCTGGTCATGAAGAGGAAAACGCTTCACATACACAAGGAGTTGCACCGAATGCCTTCCAAACATGCACAAAAGGCACTGATAGGATGGGAATCTCATGGGCTGAGGATCATTAAAGCATCCTTCAAAACAAAGAAAGAGGACATTACAATGAACGTCATCCAATATAATGCACCAACCAATGACTACAATGACGACGTTAAAGATCAATTCTACGAAAGGCTGCAGTCAATCGTCGAGAAATGTTCACCAAAAGATTTGACGATTCTTATGGGAGACCTGAATGCCAAGGTTGGAATGGACAACACTGGATATGAAGACATCATTGGACGACATGGACTGGGAGAAAGGAACGAAAACGGTGAGAGATTTGCAAACCTATGTGCCTTCAACAAACTGGTCATCGGTGGAACAATATTCCCGCACAAACGCATTCACAAAGCCACATGGATTTCACCGGACCACACTACTCAAAACCAAATTGACCATATCTGTATCAACAAAAAGTTCAGAAGGACCATGGAGGATGTGAGAACCAGGAGAGGAGCTGATATAGCTTCAGATCACCACTTGCTGATCGCCAAAATGAGATTGAAGCTAAAGAAGCCTTGGACAACGTGGCAGACAACATCACAGAAGTTTAATACAGCCTTTCTTCGGGATACCGTAAAACTCAACGAATTCAAGATAGCTCTCAACAAATAGGTTCCAGGCCTTGCACAATATACTCAATGGAGAGGAAGCAACATTGGAGAACAATTGGAAAGGGATTAAGGAGGCAATCACTTCAACATGTCAGGAGGTCCTTGGTCGCAAGAAGCACCATCACAAGGAATGGATCTCTGTTGGTACTCTTGAAAAAATTCAAGAAAGGAGGAACAAGAAGGCAGCAGTGAATGTCAGCCGAACGAGAGCAGAGAAAGTTAAGGCGCAAGCCGAGTATACAGAAGCAAACAGGGAAGTGAAGAAGAGCATCAGAGCTGACAAACGAAAATATGTGGAAGATCTAGCAATGACGGCGGAAAAGGCTGCAAGAAACGGAAACTTGAGACAGTTGTACGAAACAACAAAGAAGCTAACCGGAAACTATCGTAAACCAGAACGACCAGTGAAAAGCAAGGAAGGCAAAGTAATCAGCAACACTGACGAACAGCGAAATAGGTGGGTACAGCACTTTAAGGAACTATTGAATCGACCAGCTCCACTGAACACACCCAACATCGAAGCAGCATCCACGGACCTCCCAATAAATATTGGCGCACCTACGATTGAGGAGATCAGCATGGCTATCAGACAAATCAAGAGCGGCAAAGCAGCAGGACCAGACAACATTCCAGCAGAGGCAATGAAAGCAGATGTAGAAGCAACTGCGAAAATATTTCACATTCTCTTCAAGAAGATTTCGGATGAGGAACAAGTACCATGAGATTGGAAAGAAGGATACCTGATCCAAATACCAAAGAAAGGCGATCTGAGCAAGTGTGAGAACTACAGAGGCATCACTCTTCTTTTAATACCAGGCAAAGTCTTCGACAGAGTATTGTTAAACAGAATGAAGGACTTCGTAGACGCCCAACTTCGAGATCAACAGGCCGGATTTCGTAAGGATCGATCGTGTACTGACCAAATTGCTACATTACGGATCATTGTGGAACAATCATTTGAATGGAACTCACCACTCTACATCAACTTCATCGACTACGAGAAAGCATTCGATAGCGTGGATAGGAAAACACTATGGAGGCTTCTTCGACACTACGGCGTGCCTGAGAAGATAGTCAACATCATACGGAATTCTTATGATGGATTCAACTGCAAAATCGTACACGATGGACAGCTAACAGAGTGTTTCGAGGTGAAGACCGGTGTCAGGCAAGGTTGCTTACTCTCACCCTTTCTCTGAATCCTGGTCATCGAATGGATTATGAAGACGTCAACATCTGGAGGGAAGCACGGTATCAACTGGACAGTTAGGACACAGCTGGACGATCTGGACCTCGCAGATGACCTGGCTCTTCTATCGCACACTCAACAACAAATGCAAGAGAAAACAATCAGTGTAGCAGCACTCTCTGCAGCAGTAAGTCTCAAAATACATAAAGGAAAAAGCAAAATTCTCCGATGCAACACAACATGCACCAACCAAATCACGCTTGATGGAGATGCTTTGGAGGACGTTAACACCTTTACATATCTGGGCAGCATCATCGACGAGAAAGGTGGATCTGATGCAGATGTGAGGGCGCGGATTGGCAAAGCGAGGGCTGCATTTCTACAGTTGAAAAATATCTGGAACTCCAAACAACTTTCAAACAAAACCAAAATCAGGATTTTCAATACAAATGTGAAGACAGTTCTACTGTATGGAGCGGAAACTTGGAGAACTATGAGAGCCATCATTCAGAAGATACAAGTGTTTATTAACAGTTGTCTACGCAAAATACTTCGGATTCGTTGGCCAGACACCATCAGCAACAACGAACTGTGGGAGAGAACAAGTCAGATTCCAGTGGAGGAGGAAATCAGGAAGAAGCGGTGGAAGTGGATAGGACGGACACTACGAAAAGCACCGAACTGCGTCATGAGACAAGCCCTTGCGTGGAACTCTCAAGGCAAAAGGAAAAGAGGAAGGCCAAAGAACACACTACGCCGAGAAATAGAGAAAGATATGAGAGGAATGAACAAACATTGGACAGAACTGGAGAGAGAAGCACAGGACAGAGTTGGTTGGAGAAAACTGGTGAGCGACCTATGCTCCATTGGGGGTAACAGGCGTAAGTAAGTAAGTAAGTAAATAATCTTACTTCGCTAACGTTTTCAGTAAATTTGTCAGCACTTGTAACAAGCATGTGACTTTTTCTTTATTTTCATCTATATAACACTTTAAATATGTGTTTTACTACAAGTTTAGTGAAATCAGTGAATAACTTTGTTGATAGCCGAAACTCATCCGATAGGGCAAGTAGAATCTTCATTTGTGAAATCGGTTGAAAAAGCTATAAACTTGCGTAGGAATGACTGATTATAAATATGAATTCTTCAGTTACCAATGTCTGAGCTTTGTAGTTGTGGCATCGCTTTAGTAGTAATGGTACTTACTCATTCTGTTCGCTCAAAAAATTTAACGACATAGCGAAGTAATTTCAGCTTTTCACCAGTTGGTTTTAACACTAAGAGCATTCAACACATTTTCAACAGATCATATTGAGCAATGTTATGTGGTTGACGACCACTCATTATCTTTCCAAATATCTGGTCAAACGTCGGTGAATCTGATCACGACGCTGCAACCATGAATTCAGAAATTATTGCTTTTATCATTTATTCTTGCTGGCTTGCGTCAATATATCCCTCAGAAAAGTATATACGGGCCAAAGAATGCTAGTAAACGTTTCCTCCGATCACAACTGAATAGAATCTCTGCAGAAATACCTTCAAAAGCATAGAAAATTGCAAAGATTTCGACTACCTATTCAGCCCTGCTGCCAATATATTTTACATGGTTCCCGAACGTTCCAGAAGACTAAGCGAGAGTTCAATAATATCTTCACTCGGTTGCTGAAGGTTTTACAGCCGTGTACCATCTAAATTCTTTGTTGTGTGCCAGTGACTTCAACTTAAATGCACTTCGACTGTGATCAAGTGATACCCCAACTTAAATTTTTGTCTCTTGAGTATATCTGTAAATAGTGAACAAATATTCACTGTGGCTTAAATCCTTCAGAATCTTCAAGTACAAATTCCACCTGACTAAACTGTTGCTGTGGATTCTCTGTCGTAGTATAATATGGTAAATTCTGGCTTTTTTCTTGTCAAAGTGACTCAAAGCCAATCGTGGTAAATAACAGACAAGTATATAGATAAATTGATCTTGATCTCAGCTTTTAATTGTTTAAATTAAATGAGGTCCTGTCGGTACTGATTTACCCATATTCTCATGTTTGAATGGACGTAGATTGTTGATCACTTATCACTGTCCACACATACATAGCTTACTTACCTATATTTTAGTTACCCAAAATACCTGATAACTTATCTACAACCACTTATATTTACGTCTCTTCAATTTGATTAAGTCACTTATATTGGCATTCTCATAAACATTCACATATATCGTACATCGTTCAATCGTATTGTGTCACACGTAATAGTTTGCTCTGTTCTGAAATAAAATAAACTCCAAAAACCGATTCTCCTAGTCTTCGGAAAATTATATATCGCTTTGAGAAATGTTACTTGTGACAGACAGATACAACGCAGAACTTCGTACGTACGTACATCAGTTCAGGTTGCCATGCCCCATCAGCACAGAGACGCAACTGTCAGTTCAAATCCAAGAGTGATAGCAATAATAGAAGTATTAACAGCAATGGAGAGGATTTGGGGGAGAAGATATTATTCGAGAAGTATAATTCAGTAGGATAAATTTAGAAGGAGAAAGGTAGAGATTATGACGGATGCAGAAGCTTAGAAATTCATTGAACACAAAGAGTGGATGCACCTGCGCCATTGCAAACGATTATGAGCCATGTCGTTCAAGGTCTCTAACCGTCGGTGACTATCATCTCGCGGACCCCAACCAGGTAGCCTACATCTACCAACATGACTCAGTTCACTTGTCAGTGACTTCATGCATTTGTGCCATGTTTTGGTTTGGCTTCCCCTAACTTTCTTCCAATCTACTCCTACACTACAAAACATAACTCGTCAAGGCAGTCGGTGGTTGCTCATTCGTAACACATGTCCCAACCACTTCAAACGGATATCTCGCCTTCGCCATAAGTGACGCAGGTTTGCAAAAGCCGATTGAGCCTTCTGTATCTGTGCTGAGATTTCTCTAGTCACCAGGCCATCAGCACTGATGAGACTCCCCAGATAAACTCTCAACTACTTCACTCCCTATCACTAGTTCTGGTACCGATGCAACCCAATCTTGAAACAACATTTTGCATTTCGAACCTGTCTTAGTGTGAAGATGTGGTCTATACATCCACGTCCAGGTCTGAAACCAGCCTGGTTTTCTCTAGTCTGCTCTTCACGAGAACTAGTTAGGCGTGTTAGAATCTTAGTTGAATTTTTTTTTTTTTGGAAAATCCCTCCATGTATTTATATTTGTTTTATGATATGACTGACTCTTTCTGTTGACATTTTGGTACTTTATTTGATTTCATTTTGAGATTTTATCATTGTATATTGTTACTATTCCTATATCTTGTACTTATATTGAAGTTTTTATGTTTGCTTCTGAACTGTACATTTGTTGTTTAAATTTGATATTTAATATGGCTACAGCCATATTTGTATTTGATACTTCAACAGTACGGACTGGAAGCACTTATTCTTCCAGAAACGGATACCAACCGTGGTAAATTGAAACTAGAAAGTGTAATATTGTTTGAACCGTTTTCTCTCGGAATTATTGTGTTTTGGTTTCGGATCCGGGGAAAGCGCATACCGAACTGCACCTATTCGAAACGGAGTGAACTGTTAGATTAGAAAATCCACTTACATAATCGAGGCTAACAATATAGAAACTATATTAGTTAGACTTATTCCCCTGTGATTGTCACAAGAAGACTTTTGTCCTTTCTTATAGACTGGGACAATCAGTGATTGAGACCACTCGGATGGGATTACGTTCAGTTCCCAGATTCTCAGGCAAGCTAGCTGCCAAAACTGGAACATCATCCTTAAATATCTCAGGGGTCAGTTTATCAGGACCTGCAGGTCATCCTCGTTTCAGATTTCCCAACGCTCCCTCAACTTCGTAAAGCATAGGTGGACTTACGTCAATTCGCCATTCAGGATGACTGGAGATCGTGGGTAACCGAAGAGTGGCTCAAGGCCAGTTGAACTGATCCGCAAAGTGTTCTGCCCATTGATCCAGTCTCCTGGATTGAGAACAAATGATAGCCCCATCATTTTCCGAAATAGTCTCACTTACAGTAGGATTCCTATTACTAGTTTCCTTGATAAGTCGGAAAAGTTGTCTACTGTTGCCGATCGCCGCTGCCTTCTCCATCGCTTTTGCTTTCGCCACCCACCAATGTTCACGGTCGTTGTGCAGGCTTTTTATCAGCCTGAGCTTAAGTTGACTTCGTTCTTCATCATGTTCAGAGCCAGGTGGGATGAGTTTTCGAGCATCTTTCAGTTCGGTGGATGCTACAGAGATCCACTGCTTTATTCTAGCCTTATGGTCAACCTTACTAGCAGATATCACTGCTGTTTCCACACACAGTTTGATATCATTCCAACCTGCCTCCGGATGTGAATCGCCTAAATGGTCGCCTAACTCTTTTTCTAGTTCTTCGTGAAATATATTCCTAGCTTTATCAACATTAAGTAAAACCCTAAGAGGCTTTCTTACGGTGTCTTTCCTACGCCCAGTAAGCCTCAAAGTAATACGAGCTCGCACTAGGGAATGATATGAATCTAAATATGTGCCCCAGAACGAGCGACAGTCCTCATTCGAACCACTCCATCGGTGACTGACTGCGATGTGATATAGTTGGGTCCAACGTTAAGCAGACTTTGGGGTTCGCCAGGTCAAGAGATACTTTTCCTTATGCCTAAAGTTAGTGTTTACTAGATACAGGAGGTTATCTGAGCATACTTACAAAAGACGGTCGCCATTGTCTGTCCTTTGAGCCGCGACACCGTAACATCCACCTAGGTGTCTCTCCTGCTCACTTGGTTTACTTACCTGAGAATTAAAGTCACCAGCCATTATTACTACATGAGAGCGCCTAGCTTTTTGGAGAAGGTCCGAAAGCTTTCTTTGAAACTCATCTTTAACCTCGTCTAAGCTGCAGTCAGTGGGGACATAGGCAGATACGACGAAGAGGCAACGACCAGTGTCCCTATCTTTCCGTTCAGTCGGACGGCGCACAAACGACTATCTACAGGGATCCAGTCTAGGAGCGCTAGTTCTGCCCTACGACTCAATGATATACCTACACCAGCGAGAGCCCGGGGAGGAGCATCAGGGCTACCGGATACATGAAGAGTAAATCGGGCTGCTTCTTTGTTTTGACAAGGCGAAATCAGATTATTAATTTTACTAGGATCCTGTATGCGCGTTTCCGAGACGCAGCATACATCGATTGAGCGAGATTCTAATGTCCTAGCTAACGAAGCCTGTTGCCCTATTTGACACAATGTACGTACATTAAATGCTCCAACATGTAGTCTAGAACGAGGTTTCAGGAGACCAGAAATGACATTTCGTGAACTCACATTGTTTGCATTAGGTGTGCAGTGTGATAAAGGAATGTGAGAAGGGTTAGTGGCGGAGAGAAGAGAGGTATGTATGGGTGTAGGAAGGATTTGATTTTGACCGATTTGGTCTCGCGCGCTGTAACGGGTATGAGGGCGGTCGTCACTTCCCGGCTGCCCACACCGTGGAAGGTTGTTTCTTGACGGACCTGTAAAGGAAGGTAGTTTAGCGTTGATCTTAGAGACCTGGGAGCGTGACCGCAGAGCCCAAGGGACAGCTGCTCGGGGCCGGTCACGCACGGCCTTTTTATGAAGGGTTTTTTGAGAGTTAACTCCGCTCTTAAAGGCCCTTAGTGGGCACCCTTACTGCCGGAGACGGAAATCCGTGAGGTAGGGTGAGGTGTGATATTTTTAGGGTCGACCTTTTCTAACTCCTTCCTTCCTTGTGAGAAGGCAGCGTCGCTGCAGATGCTGGTTATCCGAGGGAAACACCTTACTGCTGTCTCACCCCTCTGCAGTCAGTTAGCAGTACGACTTCACCCTGAGACCTTGAGTAGCTGCTTTTAGTCTCATCGTTCAACCAATCGACCTGCGTGGCATGGTAGAACCTTCAGGAACATATGTTCGAGCCAGTATAGCTCGGTTAGGTCATCACGATAGTCAAGTCCGACCACCACGTCAAGGTAGCAGCTTCGTTCGAAATGTTACTTGCGGTTACCAAAACGATGATTTTATGAAGTTGTAGTGGAACGCTTATACGAAGAAAATACGATTTGTGAAAAATAAACATTATTATACTAGTCTCGTTTAACTGTACCAAAAACAGTTCTTCCACTTCTTGCGCGCAACGTTCTCTTCGCGTCGCTGCCATTTTTCTGTATTTGGTGTTCCAGATGTAATGCCTAATTTCTCCTTCAATAAAACCTTGGAACATGGATTTGTGTTGATTTTAATGACGGGATATTATGGAACATTTAGTGGTTATCATAGTCAATCTGGTGTCCTCACTCGCTCACTAAAACGTTTTGATATTATCTCGAGAAAAATACAATAACTAATTCACCAAAAATATTTTCTATCATTAAGAAGATGATCAGTATTTTCATGTGATAAAATATCAATTTTCAAAATAATATTTACTTTTCACATTAACCTTTACTTCAGAGAAACAACAAAATCATGTTTGAAATAGACCAAAAAGATTTATTTACTAAGAAACAATTAAACAAGCTAAACTTGATTAAACAATAACGAGCTTGATAGAAGTGTTGTAAGATAAGCAATATGTAACTGTAATAATAACATTTAACAAATTTATTAAAGAACAAAATGTGTCCAATAATCACATCAGTTAACATTGGAAATTACAAAAGTTCAAGCATTTTAAAATACACGATAAATCTAGACGACATAAAGGAATAAAACAACAATAAATAACATATACGGAATGAGGAAGAAATAGTACACTGGAAATATAATGACTTGTAATAAAATCATTATAAACCAACATTGTATAACCCGTAATTCATCATGTGATTGTCAACCGAATCAGTGAATTCGCAGTTACAACTAACTAATCGCTTTCATCACTGAAAAAGATTTTTTCGGGATACAAGTCTTTCCCTTGCATGCTTCATTAGAGTGAGAGTTTTCTTTAAACAACACTATAAGTTATAAAACTGCCCATCACGATTAAGCCATTCAGGATAAACGATGATGTGAGTTTGACGTCCAACTTATCAGGTTGAAAAGTAGTCAAATTATGGTGAGTCGATAGCATTCAAAAATTTACTAATGGTCAAGGCAGCCTAGGTCGTTCAACTACCACCAACGCCTGACCTAAACAATAATAGAACCCTAGAAATAACAATATATAAGTCTCACGCGCCCAACTGTTAAAAATCAGCATTAGGTAACGAACAACGGGCAAACTGTAAAGGTGAAGTCTCGATTATTTCTAAACAAGTATCGCCTAAAATTACATTGGATAACTATATTTTGCAAGAAAAATATGAAAGGCATACCATAACATCATTCTAAGAAAGGTACGAAGAGTGAAATAGGGATACAAATGTGAATAAAATATGCCAAAAAAATCATAACACTGTCTTCAGCATGTCAGTTAAAATATCCTATCACATAGCAAAGTCAATGCAAGTGGACTGAGTTGTGTCGGTAGGTGTCGAATACCTGGTTGAGGAACGCGAGAACAAAAATCTGCGTTGGTTAGAGACTCTCAGTGACAAAATCGTGCGCAATGGCGGCGGAGCATAAAATTTTAGTGTTCGATGAAATTCTTACTATCTGGATTCGCTATCACTTCTATGTTATAATTTCAAAATTAAACACACAGAATATTACACACTGAAAAAGAATGAGAATCGTACATAAAACCTACTCCCATACAACAACAAATCAGTTTCGGCTGTACAATGAGTTCGTTCGCTAAGTGGCATAGATATGTTGACTTATAACTCCATGCGATTACTGCACAATGCTGGGTTACTACAAAACACCTCAAAACCACGATTGTAGCCGTCGATATACCGTCATCATCTACGCACAAATGACGACTTATATACTTATTAATTCTGTTGATATTTCCTAGTGTTTTATTTATTATTATTAATAATAGCGTGACAATGGCACTCACCATTACAATCATCTACAAGATACAATGCAGGTATTTGACAGAGTAAATAGGAAGAAATGAAATGAAATATTCTAAAAACTACATAGAATAAATATAATCCAATATGTGAATTCGGGAATAAGCGGAGAATTAGCCATTGAAACTACTTGATTGAGTAAGGGTTTCCAAAGATGGATGAACGTACCCACACAGTCCTCCGAATCTCAGTCATTTTATTTTGTCATCATACTGAATATTCTCCTCAAGCATCACGACAATCAAGGAACCGACTTGCAGGATTCAGACATTCAGCAAATACGTTGATGTGAGTCCCAAGCTCAACCAAACAGATTCGACAATAGTCAAGTTATGGTGGGTTGCATGCACTACAATACTCTTAGGATTCTGGTAGTATAGATGTTTCGATTGCAAACAACGTACGTACTGCACACTGCCATACCACTAGAAATCCATCTGTGTACATCTCACGCAGCCAAGTATCGCGTTCAATAAATAATTGCAGACAGCCCAGAATCTTTTAAAGTGCAATTTCGCACTCATCACATAATGAAGTCTGTTTGTTTCGCATTGAAATTTTACAGCACATTTTGATTAAATAAACACACTTACCATTATCGGTTTTCGCCATTTCATCTATCCATGTTTCAAAATGAAAATGAAAACACGATGTCATATGATTGTTGAGCGCTGCATTATAATATGTGATTCGTGACATTCTGT
>CALYCR020000486.1:0-13760 GCA_944470395.2 Schistosoma turkestanicum
TATATATATATATATATATATTTAATTCCTCAGATCATTCACCTCGCTTATTATTTTCTCTTCCTCTTCTTTGCTCAAATTTCTGTTCTTTCAATATCCAATATCCAATATCTTTTTCACGAGCTAGTGTAAACCAATTTGATTTCTTCGCGCTCGATTCTGGTTCTTTCGGTACGGTTTCAGGTGTTCCGTAATGTCCAATGGATTGAGGTCTTGCCACTCGACTGTTTAATTCTAGTCAGTTGGCAGTTATTTATGAGTTTGTTTCTGTCGGGATTTTACTGAAATGTTTGTTTCAGGGCTGTTGGGTTTTTGGATACTAGCAGCCGTCTCATTACCAAACCGGAGATCAGTTAGTTGCAATGTGGAGAGTAATAAGGGTTGTGTGTAGGCCTTCTGTGGTTATTAAACCAAGATCGCGCTCTGATGAGATATTAGGGAGTGGACTTCCATTTAGATTATAGGTCTTTTGCGTCATGTGGGGCAGGATATACATGACGAGACACTTCTGTTGGTTGAGTTTTAAACCGTTTTTCACTGCCCATTTCTAAATAGATGTAAGGTCTTTTTGAAGCTCAGCCGAATCCTCATCGCCTCTAATGGACCCCCAGATCTTCGCATCGTCTACGTAGATCAATGCCGGTGAGCTAAATGAGCCCAACAGGTCTTCGATAAGTATCAGGAAGAGAAGTGGGCCCAGGATGAAACTCACAATGTGGATACTCGCCAGCTCCTGTGCACTGTGTTTACCTTGGAGCGAAACTTTCTATTCTCAAGGTAGTTTCTGAGCCAAGATAGGATTGGGTCAGTGAAGCCAATTTCCACAAACTTTTCAATTAAGCGTGCATGGAGTACTGTGTCAAAGGCTTTTGCAAAGTCGAGAAATATGACGTGCACCGATGTTTAACGGCCCAAGCAGGATGTCCAACTGTCCTATGCGATGAGATGATTAGATGGACACGACCTGCCTTTCCGAAACCCGTGTTGAGCTTCATGGAGTATTTTATTCTTATCCATGTACTCCCTCAGGCTGGGTCCTTTCTCCTTTTTTGAAGATTGGAGAGAGTGCAGCACGTTTCCATTCGGCTGGGAATTAGTGTGATTATAGTGAATGCCTGAAGAGGTCGCAAAACGGTGACCAGAGGACTTCAGCACACTGTTGCAAGACTATAGGGCGGATTTTGTCACAACCTGGTGACTCACCCGGGGGTAAGGATGTTAGTTTCCTTGGTACCAGGTCAGGAGTGATACGGATGTTCCCTAAGCCGTCAGCTGGCAATGGGTTGGCGTAATACTCTGAACATGTAGGCGCCTGGTTTATTTGATCAGAAAAATGGGTGTTGAAGATCTCAGCCATCTCTAGGTTGGTGAGGTATTCCCCGTTCTGTCCTTTTAAAGAACACAACCCTTGATTAGTGGGTTTTCTTTTCGACACGAACCTAAACAGATTTTTCGGGTTCGCCTCTATTTTGGCGGCTGGCTTCATCTGAAATTGTCTCCTGTCGCTTCGAACTTTGGTATTGCATCTGTTTCTCAACGCCAAGTAAGAACTGCGATCGGAATCCTTCAAGGAGACCTTCCACTTGTGCCACGCTCTCCTCTTCGCCTGTAGCAAGGGTTCATGTTCTTTTATTTCCGCGTTTTTGGTGTGATTGAGGTACATTGTCCACGACAGCATTCTGGATGATATCTCACACTGTTTGCCAGTGATAATAAACTGTCAACGTCCACCACTCCCGTGGCCATGGGGCATGTAGTAGGACCTCCTACATGCGTATGTAGTTAGCCCTATTGTAGCAAACATACTGCTCGTTTTTGTCCTGTGTGAGTGTTTCTTTTATGACTATGTTACACAAGACTGTGTCATGGTACTTCCTAATGGTGCGCGGACGTGAACATCCTCAACCAGGAGCTAGTCACTAGTTATCTTCGGTGCTTGAGAATATGTCGACTTTATTGATGAAAGACTCGAAGAATATCACCTCGAATCGCAGGAATGCACTGTTAGTAAAGGTTAGGAAGTGTCTACACGTCTATTCTTCTGTTTCGACTCTAATTTCTGTGTATTTCCCTGATGTTTGTGTTGAGATTGAGTTTAGGGAAGCGACTAATGGAGGAGTAGACATGAGTGTTTACGATGATGTAAGCCACTAGAAAATCGTCATTAAGCAATGTAACCTCACGAAGGTCTGGCTCAGCATGGTTTCTTACTCCTCTCCTATGCTCAACGTGGTGAGGAAAAACTAATATCTTAGGCGAAAGTGGTTGGGAAATGCCATCTGTTTGGAGTAAAAAGAGTATTCCTAGTACTGAACTCACCCCCACTGAATGTTATGTAGTGTGAGAAGAGTCGGAGAGAGAAACTTAGCTATGACATTACTTGGTATGCCATTGAAATGTGCATTGACTTCATAATTGATAGTTTTAACATATAGACGAAATATATGATTGTTCATATGAAACCTTTTGCAGTTGTATCACGAATTCCTTCACTATGCAATCAAGAATGGTGGAAAACCTAAAACAAGCCTGCTCAATTTATTTGCCCTATACGAAAATAACCTGTTATACTTAAATTTGATTAAGTTAGTTACACATGAATTAGCCTTCTTGAAACCTTGTCTTTTGGGTGAAAAGAAGTTGAAAGATTACAAATATTACTCAAAAGGTCATAAAATAAGGACCCTGTAACTTACGGATGCACTGAAACAAGTTCCACCGATCGGTAGATTGGCGTGATCGATACTAGATTCTAAATATCTGGGATAATGCAAGTTGTTGTGTTGTCAAGGTCAAAGCTGCTTCTCGTAAAAAGGCAAAGTGAACAAAGCTGAACACAGCGTTTTATAAATGATCTATTTTCTGATACACCGTTTCAGTGCTTGGATTTATTTTCAAGACCGTTCTATTTTTGAATGTGGAGTTGCTGTGGATTTTTTTTGTATGTGATTGCCTTTACCAAAAGCTCTGATGCATCGCAAAAGTAATTTGTTTAGCTATTAGGACCAATGAACCTGGAAACCGCAACTTCGTTCGTCAAAAAGTGTCTGAATAAGAAAGTTAACCTATGAGATGGGCGATAAATTAGTCGACAATTTTAATTGCATATGAAGGCGGATCTTTTAGCTATTTTTAGTATTGGTGTTTCGCTAATTTGAACTGCCTATATGCGCTGTCATAACACAGGTGAACGTAAAGACAGTTCACTCATGTGAAGAAACAATTCTCATTAGGCGATTTCGTACTGCACGTTAACCACTATAAAAGTTATCTAGGTGGCTTGTTACTCTGTTATCTAATGTCTTACACTAACTATGGCAAAAATATCATTCGAGAAAAGCGCTCTATCCTAAAACTGAAGAACATTTTCTGCCATTTCTTACCCGTAGAAATTTACATTCGGTTGCTAACAATTTCTTCTAGTCACACTGAACTTATGAAAATGTAGCGTTCCCTCCTATTATAATTTTCGATGTTGTTACTGGAAATCCTACCAATTCAGATAGTCCAGTGTAGGACCCAAAATGAGCTTTGGATTGAGTAATGACTTATGAGGTAGTTTAGATAAGCGTCTTGCATGGTTTAAAACCAAAACAAGTGATTTTACTTAATTCAAGTTTCTAATATTCATCATAAATATGAATTTACATTATCATCTTAACAAATAATACCACTTAGTTGTTACACCAACAGTTGTTCAGTTTTTCAAATCCACAGCGGATAGATGATATTCTATCCCTCCTGCATAGGTCGGATTCGTTCGACAGATAACATTTGGTTGCTGTATAACACAGTATTCCTAATTATGTGGGAGTGTTTCAATCTTTTAATCAAAATGCACACCACACAAGCAATCCAATCAAAAGAGGAACGAATCAGTATGTCTGTCACCATATCAGTTTCAACTTAAACAACATAATGCAGTTCAGAAAGAAACATAGAAACTCAGTAAATGCAGAAAAAATAGAAACAATAATAAAATACAAATGTTTTTATCTCAAAATGAAATTGAACAAATCAACAAAATGTACAATTGAAGGAATCAACAAAGACAAATTACAAATATATATATGGAGGGATTTTCACAACCAAAGCCTTCAAATCTGGATTTCACATCCAGTACAACCCCTAATACTGTTTCTCGAATCTCCAATATATCAGAACACAACACTTTTAGATGGAGGTTGTTTATGGGGTCAGAAAACAGAATCCAGAATAGTTAAGCTTCACGGACAACGTATATATATACAGTCAAGACGACCAGAAATGTTAATTGATCGTAAAGGGCACGTGAAATATGTAAAATCATACAGCAAGGACGACCATAAATAATGATCGCTAGGAAACGACAGGTGACATATTTGAAAAGTCTGGAAATAAGTGAAAACATATTGCTTTACGTCCAATGATGGAATTAAAATTACAAAATAATTTTTGGAATTTTCTTATGAATATCCTAACACCTCCATGATTCCAAAATGATAAGGATACACTGGAATATTTTCAAAGGTGAGAAACGAGACCAGTTCGAGGACTAAAATTCAAGCCTCAGCAAAATAGCTGGTAATTTATTTGCCTCAAATCTTTCGAACTCAGCTACGGTGTTTGCAAGAATGACAAGAGCAGTGCCCGAAGTCAGACTACGACAGTGGAGGCACTCACAGGAAAGCAGCTAAATGAAAGTTTTTTCGATCCCTATCTTTCGGTGGATCAGGTGACGAATCGATTGTCACTGAATCGTTCACTGTCCCTCTGTATAGTCCCTCAGTGAGGAGTGTATATAAAGTGAAAATTGTCTAAAAATAGTCCCTCAAAGGTTCTGCTTTGTTTTGATATTCGCCAATCATTAAAATATTGATAGAAATATTTATTCTCAAGTAAAACTGTGTTACATGTGGCATACGAGGGTACAGGCGAATACAGATTATTACAAATACCTCCAGATATATCGTAAAAGTTTGACGTATACTCCTTTCACATACTATATATACATGAAATCACTTTACCACCGGTGATCTGATTACGGACTTGTCTTCATTAACCTACTCAAGTGCAGCTGTTCATTCAGTGTTCTAATACACAGAAAGAAGTGCTGAGTGATAAGCTGAGTCATGAATGAGCTTGAAACAAGAATATTTATGGTTCTTCCCTTCAAAGTTATTTCTTTATTGCCCTTTTTCAGCACCTTATCTAATCCTTAAAAACAATAAGATTCGCTATTGCCAAAGACGTGGTTGCATTACTCAGAATCCTGTCAAGTTATTATGTGGCGGATATGAACAGGAAGATCATTGCACATCGACCCCATCACTTCTTGTTATATACAGATCTGAATTTAACAGTCATTGATTTTCAGCCGGCAGCGGTTTGTCTTAACGCAAACGACATAACGCAATAAATATCGTGTTGTGCATTACACAGCCTTAAACATTGCTTACAATTTTATGTGAAAACATTGGCACACTATGAGTAGCTGGGGTGTAATGTGAAATATTTTTACAACTCAACAAACATTGACAGAATATATATCAGCGGTTTTAGGATTTTGTTCTACTCGAAGCGGTATCATTCACACCCTTTTGAGAAACATACTACAGTTTTAAACTAAGGATATAGTGGTGGCAAGGTATTCAGAAAAGCAAGTGGTCAATCGGTGATATATAACAGTTATAAATAAGTAACAGAGCGAAATACAAGCAATGGTACGTGAACTTGACAAATTTTCAGAGTAGGAGAAGAAAGATGATATCATTCAATTCCTAATTACATATAGTTCAAACATGCATAGATCAGATAATATGAAAGCAGAGTGCGAGTAAGTTAACAAGTTAAGAGGAATCACTGCAACAGATAGTTTTATGAAAAGGCTTCAAAAACGCATGTAGTTCATCTACTACTGTATATTTATGCGTAGAGGTTGTCACATATCCATGCATAACCTGGTGAGAAAGGTTTTTCAAGTTTTATATTCATACTTTGCAATTATGTGTATACATGGGACTTGAGGAAAGGAACGGGTTCAATCTTCCAGTCTTCTCAGTTTGTGCTATCCACCGGGGATAATGTAAACTTTCTAATGCAGAATAGCCAGAATATTCGGTCGTCCTGTTTTGAATTGTTTGAATGATATATCATACGCACATAGCACTGTGCCTGTATGTTTTGATGGCTGCCTGAATATTGCGAAAGTGAAAATTTGATGTTACTGAGATTATCGCAACCGATGGTCATAATAGGTCACTTCATCAAGCAGTTCTGAAAATGTATGTTATGATATTTGTTCTTTTATAGCGGTTGTTTCGAGGTAAAAATTTAGTGAATAGTGCAATATATATCCTGTATGCTTACGCATTTCATGTTAGTTTTTCGACCCCTCAGATACAGAGTAGATTTGCTTCTGAAGCTCTCTGACATGCAGTAAGTCCATGGTCCTGGCGAAGAAGAGCTGCTGGCTCTATTCGACATATTAGAATTTGAAAGAAGACAAGGATTAGACGAGTTTATACCACTGGAACAATTTTCGGCTATGTCTTCAAAAGTCTTAGCCATTGGTTACTATAGTTTCTAAAACTCCAACCAGGTAACCCACACTTGTCAACATGGTTCAAACTACTTGTCGATGAGTTCATTAGTTTCTGCAATGTTTTCATTTGGCCATGCTTACGTTTCTTCCCACCTAGTTGTTCTGCACAAAACAGTTTGAACTGCGGCGCAGTTCGGAATCGGATATTTCGCCCATAAGTGAAGAAGGCTGGCAAAAGTCATCCGATCCTCCTTTATCCTTGCAGAGAATTACATTCAACGGACAATCAGGGCTGAGGAGATTCTTGAAGTAAGGATAACAGTCGACACACATAGTATTAGTTCAGGTGCCGAAGCAAGCACATCCTCAAGCAACATTTTGCATTTCAGGAGTGAAAGAGCATCTTGAAAATGCTTGCATCGTTCATAACGATAGTCAGAAGATTCCACCTTTTATCAGAGTCTTTATCAAGTAGAAACATGTCATCGGCCGATTCTTAGTGTATTTTGGTGGAAGTTCACCCATGAAAAGTCAGTCGAAGATAATGCTATCTCTGAAAGAATGTCCATGTTACAGTTAACCAAGACTGGATGATGTGGACAACCTTGACGAGTGACCCTTGAGGTAACTAACTTCATAAGCTATAACTCTAGCAGTATTATTCGTTTATAGAGCCGCATAAGGTTTTATGAACGTGTTCGGGTCTCATTTCAAATATCTACGTACATATTCTATATTGCATGATGCATCATTTAAAGTGTGATTTTTTCAATCAACACCTTGTATTCTCAAGTAATGCGATTCTCACTATATTTTTTCAAAATTAATGCATTTTTATTATAATAATTATTTATTTGCATTATAGGTTATTTTTGTTTGCTTATTATTCGAATTTGTTTTTATTTGACATTTTTTGTTGTCTTGATTCAAAAGATTTGAGTTAAGAATAGGCTGATAGTTTCTTGGTTTCTGCTGTTGTTCTTTTCCATTGACTTCATGTTTTATAAATTATTTGAGAGAAAGACGGAACATATTCGTTGTAATCATTCTTCACGTGCACATTTTTATCCGGTTGATAAATGTTCAATTTCAGAAGCAATGAGTAAAAAGCTGCAATTAGTGTAGATCAAAGTCATCGTGGACTAGATTTATCAATAACCCTGATAAAATAAAAATAAGACTGTGGAAAATATATGTTCAAATTTCTAAAAAATGAAACAATCAATAATTTTAAAATATATTTCTTATCACGAGACGGTCAGTATTAGACCACTATTAGCAACCTTGATGCACTGAGTGGCTGGAATTTCGCCTCACTTAAAGATTCATCATCAGTGCACCTCCACAACCAATGCAAATCTCAGCGTTGTAACAGTGACATTTGGTCTCCACATCAAAATAATGTCAATTACATTTGCTCGCCAGTGAGATATCGTATTCAGTTTAGTTGAACCCTGTTGCGATGTAAGGCACTACTTGTCGAAATCAGTGGATGCGGGTAAGCATTCCTTGGATTGGTCGCAGTTAGACTGTTGGAAATCAGCTGAACGATCCAGAGTTCAGGCCTTCGCGCGCAGGTCAAGCAGTCCTGAGTCTCAATCCTGCGAGCTGCAGCAGTCTTGAATGCGCTTTACTGATGAGTCCCATAATAAGACGGCCTCCCTAATGGTGATCTAGCAATGATCGTTTAACTGTTTCATTTCAGCTCAAGAATTTCCATGAAGCAATAATGACAATAAAGGAAAAATCACCAATTCTAACTTTGTTCTTTGCATGTGCTTATATAATTATTGTTCGCAAAATTTAACGATCTAATAGATCGATAAAATGATTTGATTAACTTACTTACATACCTACGCCTGTTACCCACAATAGAGCATAAGCCGCCCACCAGTTTTCTCCAACCCAAGCTGCCTTCAGCTTGTCTTTCTAGTTGTTTCCAGTTTTGGTTAATTCTTAGCATGCCATTCTCTATTCCTAGGCGTACTGTGTTCCTTTGCCTTCCTCTGTCACTTTTGCTGTTAGGGTCTCATGTGATGGCATGTCTTGTGACACAGTCGGTTGCTTTTCGCAGCGTGTCCTACCCACTTCGACCGCTTCAATTCTATAAATGCAACCCTTGCTTAACCGATCCACGCCCTCACCTATGCATCGGATACACCTTGATTGTCAATATAGTGGAGTGCCGATGTCCTACAAGGCGTGCCCATCAAGAGTGAATTGGTTGGCGCATGTCATCCAAATTTCGAATATCATAACACTTAGGCGAATCTCGTTTGTACAACAGCGGTAATTAGAAGCCTAATACCGACTTAGTTAGATGATTGTATTACAAGCAGTCGTTCATGCATTCATTTATGCAGAGAAACGTGAGAATGAAAAGCGTGTGGAGGTGAGCGACCCAGCTATATGTTACATGACATGACTGTTGCAGTCAGACAAACCAAACCAGCCACACAAAAGGGAAAGTTAGAGTCTAACACTTCGAATAGGAACAACAATAGCGAATAGTTAAAATGGTCGGAAGACGTGTGAATAATAACTCAGGTAGGATTTATCAGTTAATTTTTTTGGAAACACAATACAGGCCATGAGGTCTAGATAAATATCACATGCACTAAAATTACTCCAGAAACATCAAAACAGACAACAGATCCTGTATAATGGCGGCAAAGGAGACAGTATCTGACACTTGTTTGATGAATAAATGTTATATATAATGAAGTATAGTAAGCGATTACACGTGACATTCGAACACGTCAGTGAGTCCCCTAATTTCGTACTAGACCCAAGTCGATAAGGTGCAGTCAGTTTGTTTGAAACGAAATTATCTGCATGTGACAAAAAGCAAGAGTCCTCTGCACCTAAATTCACTGCCTATTCTATTCATAGTTTCTAAATATGAACAATCACTAACTGTATCCACATTGATGAACACTCATAAAGTAAACAGACTTGCTGGTCATTCATTAGTCATCGAACTACTCGCCTACTGGATTGCACGGCTTTTTACATATTACCCAGACATCCGTGTTTCAGGCCTAATGCTAAGGTTTAAAGTATATTTGAGATTTAAAGCACACAAGCTTTTTAGACTCTAATAACTTGACTTAGATATATTTACATACGTATGTATGTGAAAGCTCATTGAAACGAAAATTAGAAACAAAAGATAAAACGTTGCGTTAAACACTTGAAATATTCAGGAAACATAAAAAACTGATGATGTTGGTAAATACATTTCGGAATCAATAGTATTGCTTTGAAGTTCGTATTTTTAAGGACTCTGTAAAATTCAGGTGTAATGAAAGATGTTTCACTAATCGGTATGTTCATCGCTTCAATATCCTGACAAAATCTTCGGGCCGTATACTAATTTAAACTATCTGACACCGTGTCATATTAGTGTAGGCGGTTCTTGTACGGCAGTGATCCAAGTCCAGACCAGAACAACAGTCTTGTTTGGATGTTATGGTTTCTGATAAAGGTTTTAAGCCTTAAAATTTACTTTTGAAATCGTTCTTATTTCGAATGTGAGATAATTGCCTAAGATTGTTGTGTGTAATTTATTTCTATAGAAGCTTTGCCCATTAACCAGTAATTAGCTTATTTATTTAGGAGAAAAAGCCTTAAAACGTCGGCTTTTGCTTGTCAAAGATGAGCTGTTTGATTAAGTACACCATTAGAATCGGCGATAAATTTATCGAAATGGCAAGCTTATTTTGGAGATACTCCTCTAACTAGTACCTCGCTTGTTAAGGTTACCAATAAGCGTTGTCGTCGCAAATATAAGTTTGACTACAGTTCGAACAACTAAAGAAGAAATACACTTAAAAGCAATTTCGCAATGTTGGTTCGTCAGTATGTAAAAGATCTATGGGACGTTACACATTCATGTAAAGTCTTAAACTCAATGCGGCAAAAATATCTTCCGCGTTAAACGCTCAATGTTGTCATTCGAAAACATATTTAGCCAATTTAAAACGGCCTAAATTTTATTTGGATCGGTAAAAATTAGTTTGAGTCACATTGTGAGTACGGAAATGTAGCGTCGCTATCATCACTTCTAAAGTATTAGGACTCACTGTCACATATTCAAAGGTGAGACATAGGATTAATTCCCGAACTAAACCGTTCAATCCTATCGACGGCTTATTCAATTGTGACTTTCTTATAACTTTATTCTTCATCACCTAATTATGCATGATTGCTGCATACTTCTTCATTAGCTGCTTGTCTAAGTTCCATCTCAACATCATTCAAAGTAATTAGAAATTCGAGTCAGAGCACTAGAATGGGTGGAAGTTAATTTCCAACTTATAAGGGCAGTTTATTCCTGCAAGACAATGTGGGAGTCTTCTAAGAATGAATTCGACATATACTCAATTAGAAAAGACAACATTTCATCATGATTTGCTTGTGTTTTCGTGTTTTGATTTTTTGGATATTTGTTATGAGGATAGTAGTGCCGCAGCTGTAGTCAGTCAAGAGTTAGTGAATTGGTGTAAGAACCTGTATTTCACTGATAATTTATTCGCTCTGGCTTTTTGAATTTAGCTACGACGTTAGTAATATTAAACATTTCACCAAATCAGCTGTGGAATTCAGACTACGACAGTGGCAAAACCCACAGGTTGGCACTTAAATAAAATATGTTAAGATCCTTGTCTTTGATTTGATCTGGTGACTAACTGAACATGGCGGACAAATGGAGAGTCAAGTTATTCAAAGTCATTTCCATACTTCGAGGCGTAGTTCATCAAGTTCTATCGATTTTTGTGTATGAAAAGTGCTTATCGTTTATTGTCCAAAGTATAGTTATTAGTCAATAGCAGATCCCATACTGTACTTCATTTAAAAGAGTCCACAGAGAAAAAATTGACCGAAATTAGTCCATGATAGATCCTGCGTTGTTTTGATCTGCTTCTATCATTTAGAATAATAATAGATACATCAATTCCTATGTATAACTGTGTGACATGAGTAAGTCAGTTAACGCACGCAGTGGAGGCACTGCAAGCGATAGTTTTGTTGAATGGCTTCAAAAGCACATGTACTCGATCTGTTATGCGTTTATTCAGATGACTTCGGTTCCATATCTTTGGGAAGTTAGTGCGGACTCAGATTTTCTGAATTTTCGATCTCAACTTGTTTGTGCTTGCACGCGACCCTTGTGGTCATGGTATTTGCAGCAATAGATACTCTCTTTAAAATGTTCTACGTCTTCAGACGGAAGTACTTTGGCCTCTATAAGATAAGCAATTTAGTTGGTGAATATAATCTGTAGCCTGAGCGGATGATGCGGTGGAGTTTCGTTCTCTGAGCTGAATATTTCGATCGTGAAGCTCTTATTGTTCTTCTAAACAAGGTCATCAGCACACAAAGACATCAGTGGAGTATTTGTATTTCTTCGAGTACGACCTGTAGTTTATTTCGATAACCTCGATCATGATAAGCTTTTATTGTCCCTACACTTGACGTTGTTTCTAATTTCCAATTTTTTTTTCACGAGCCTACTTAAACCAACTGATTTCTTCTCGTTTCCAACCTTATTTTGATAGCATACTCTTTTGATATGTTTCTTGATTGTTGATTTTGTTTTAAATGTTGATACACCGGTCTGTAAGGAGTCTGAAAATCTTTCAGTTGGTTTTCTATGCTACTCATATTCTCTATCCGGACATTTTCACGGTGGAACGCACGTCGAGTGTTGCCGTTAGTAACAATTAAAATTACCGATTTCATGTCGATTGAATGCTCGTGTAAAGGAAACCCCGATATGACGTCCACTTTGTGATATGTACTGTTTTTCACAGTATGACCAGTTTGTTTTGTAGATGATATTTGGTTCTTTTCCTGTCATTCTCACCTATTGTTACGCATGATTGAGCGGCTTTTATATTATTTGATGACATAAGAATAGATGGACAAGCGATACGCTTTGATGCATCATTACAAAAAAATGGTCAATATCGAAAGTCTTATTTCAAAGTCACCATGTTCACTAATTAAAAATTGATGAAATAAGAAGACGGTTATAGAGATCACATTCACACCCAAAACATCTAGCTCAGAGAAGAGAATCAATATTAAATGGAACCAGCTGTGCTACAAATTTTAACCACTATCTCAAAACAAAACGGTTGAAACAAGATAACACTATGAAAAGACCGTAAAGAAATATTATTCGAAATGCAAACAAACAACTCACTCACCAACCGATTCAGATACTGATTTCATGTTTGACTGATAATAAAGACATAAAAGTAATAGTTGTCACATGCAAGCTTAAAATCACCTGTGCGTTATCTTCGTGAGTAGTATCCAATAATAGTTTAACAACAGACCTGCAAATCTCTCTGAAAGTTTATTATTGTTATCATGAATAGACTCAAGATACATTTTCGTTTGAACAATTAATATCAAGAGGTTACCAAATATTTTCTGTTGAACAGGAGTTAGCTACTTGATCTTGTTCGATAAGGCAATTTATGTAGCATTGTAGTGTGTAGCTAAACGAAAACAGACACAGACCTAACAGTCGGAATCTGTAAATCTGTAAATCTTCAGTTTCTTAACTTGTAGTAATTAACGATGTTCAACAAACTGTTTACTGATACCATGTGATCAATAGTAATGATGAATGCTGTTCATACTTTTGATAAACTGTTGCTCTGAAAAAGGTTATCCCTTTCTGATGGATACTAATTCTCTCTCATTTGATGTGTAGTGTGCCGATTTGGGCGTGTTCTTAAGTTTCGTAATAAGCTCGCTCAGACTATCTTTACCAAACAACGTCTGACAATTAATAAATCCGAAGATGAATTCGAAGTATCGTATACGTTTATTGTGGCACACCACAATTATAATAACAGACCACTGACAGACAGGACAGGCACACTAGCGAGCGAATATGCGAATAGTTGAATGAATTAATAAGATTAAAATGTTCATATATGTACAAAGGAAAATGTCTGAGTCATCGTGATATTTAAGAGATTATTAATAAAGCAGACAGGATGCATATGTGAGTAGGCGTTAAGCAATGCTCAGTAATACCAGCTCATACAAACCAGATAATAAATAATAATTCAGCAATCGTAACTTGAGCATCTGGTGCAATTTCGGATTGAAATTAAGGTCACGACACAATGTTTGAACCCGTATGCATGTAAGATAATGATATTTGCTGAAAATTCACCATTGCACTTATAGGTTATTCTGAGATGAATTTTTC
>CALYCR020000487.1:0-30631 GCA_944470395.2 Schistosoma turkestanicum
ACGATCTTTCAGTGTTTTATCCTGGATATCCTAAACTTCTCAGCAGTCATGTAGCACTTCCCGAAATATCTCAGTGAACGATTTCTCCCAGTTTTCATCGATTGATATGTTTACCCATTTCTTAGTCTGGGTAGAGTGTCGAAAGCACAGCCCCCCCCCCAATAAGTGTAAATTTTGTCCATATATAGTATAGCCATATATTGTCTTCATGAATTCACAGGTAAACGCACTGAATATAATTGTGGCTGCTACCAATAAGTGTATGGATATAAACGCTTGCGATTGGAGATTTATATTTCCATACACATTTCTGTTTTTATATAATAAAATTTACTACGGTCCTGTTTCGTTCAGAAGATTCCGACTTTTATACCGTATTTTTCGGGTATATCTACTAAGTGACTGATACTAGTTCAACGGAACAATGCCTACGTGGATCGATCGAGAACGTAATTAGTGATTCTATCGGTGATTAATTATGTGCTAGGCCACATCGTCACCTGCAGGCTAACAGTCACGGTAAAACCTCGCCGACTGGCAATGAACAATTCAGTTTTCGCTAAGCATGAGTTTGACAGTTTACTTGCTACATATATTACTTCTTCTTTTTCATCCTCCTTGAGCGTACTCTCTCCATTAGGTTCACAAAATAGATGGCATTAGTTGGAGACCACACGGCAATTACAGATCAGCGCCTGCAGATATTCAATGGTTCGCATCTAAACTTGTATACGGCACGACATTGAATCTGCCCAGGTAATTTTTCACACCCCGGAGCAGCGACTTTATGTATATCAGGTAACGACCAAAGACTATCTGTGTAGATGCGAACACTGACTCGGGTGTGAACTGGAATAAAACATCGACAGTTCGCTCCCCCTCGAGAGTTATATACCTGTCCATATGTTTTCATACGAGCAGATTCTGTAAGCAAACCTTTGCAAGAGCCTTATGAAGGATCTTTTCACGTGATCTTTCGTCACGAAAGTTCCATTCAAGGTTGATGGACAGAGTCAGCATTGATCGTCTCAAATCAGCACACATCAGTGACAGTGCCCTACCCGATATATCGAGATTCAATGCTGTACTCGTCCAGCTCACCAGCATGATCCCTATTTCTCCTTCGGATCCCACGCTAGATACATCAGAGACCACATTATCACGACCCAGTCAACAGCACGCATCATCTGCGCTACCTTTCGACACCACGAAATCACCAGTGAATATATTCTTTATACTGGATTCATTATATTTACCATGGCGGGCCAGTAATTAGTATTTAGTGGTGATCATAGTCAATCTCAACTAGATCACCACTAAACAAGATATTACAAGTAAATTTTTCCACGCATCCAGCCCTTCCGTTGCTAATTAAAACAATATCAAATGTTCAAACAGACATATCACGTACTCACTGTTATCGGCAGGTAAATTTTAGTGTATTTGGTGAGAAGTCGTTTACTTTGGTCAAACACTGGTTCGATTCTTGTGTGTAATTGACGAAATGAATAAGTTGATTACTAGGTTAACACGGATATTCAGAGTTTGACAACATTTTTGTCCGTAACTTCTTTCTGATCGAGAATCCTAAGCCAATTCAAACCAGAATTGAGAAAGATCAAAGTTATTTTTCAACTTTAGTTTGGATGTCAAAGAGTGAGTGGAGTAAGCTTACTAATCAGTGCTAGGAGATGTGTTTCAGAACGTTTCCAGCGATAATCGAGTGCGGATGCTTGCATGGTTGCCTTCAAATGGGCATTTCCAGTAAAACTAATGAGGTCGGCATCAATTTCGAAGACTTACAGAACTATTTACTTTGGGGATTTATAAATCTCTAGCGAAGCAACTCACTACTGAACTACAGATTCGTTCTTTAATTCTTTATGTCCAGAAGCTGGAAGTATTCGTCTTTTTCTTCCCCTCTGGGAATAATTTCATTACTTGATAAAACTATTTGTTTGTACAACTGCTTCATAACTTTGTAATCCTTTATAGTGTTGCTTTGGTGTTACTCTTTGCATAATGTTTCTGTGGTAACGTTTGAAACTTATGATTCTAGGACCGATACTCGACCATATTTGAACTCACTGAACATCGCCAAACCTCGCTGTTAATCACCACTTCTGATGCTGCCGTAACACTAGGATTTTAAATACTTCTATACAAACTCAGACTACGTTTTCTCAAGCCCTGACGATTCAAGCTGCTCTGACCGTCAGAATCTGGATATAAATTGAACGGTATTTCAACATAAAAAGGATAAAAATGAGTAGCTGACTAGCGGAAACTAAGGTTCAAATGTAGTTTTGAGTGCAAGGTTAACAAGATGGAGGTTTCTAAGTAAACCATCTTCTGAAACTCTGATAACAGTTCTTTAATCAAATATATATTACATCGAAAACAACAATGGCGAGCCTATGAAAATGAAGGGTGATTGCTTGGGATGTTTTTTAGGTTTTGGTTTGAAGGAACTTTATACTGTGATCTGGGTTATGTGATCAGGGATATGTCACATGTGGATTATTATTAAGACTTGAATGGTTTCAAATACGCTGATACAATATAATGTGTCCGAATGAAGTTCTATTTGACCGCGTATAACTCACAGACACTGTTAGTCTGTCACTTATGTCGCCACATATTTGGTAATTTAGAATTAATTGAATAAGGCTAGGAGTGGAAAATAGATCGTGCATTTCGTCCTATTTGAGACTCACCAGCTGGATATACCTGCTTCCCAGAGTTAATGTCGACATCGGAATCTAAACCCAATAGTTTTTAATTCAGAAATCAACAAGTTTGTACTCAGTTACTGTGTTTCGACATTAGTTCACATGTAAAACAGGCATAGATTTTAATTTTATTTGTAAATGTTTAGATTTTGCAGTTGTTTTAATTGAAATTTGATGATGCTTTGTTATCACATATGCATTTTGTGAAGGTTTTTCGACAGAACCATTATGAAACACGTCTACATAAAATAGATAGGTGATGATAACAGCTGAAGTACCGTGCTCGAATATGACAATGCCCAAAAGGTAGTTTTAAGTAAAATAGTAAAATAAGTAAAATAGTTCTTAGAAAACCTAAGGGCATCAAGGTGTTAGTCAGTTTCAGACTCCGCAGACACTATAAAAACATTTTTACCTCATACAAATCAAAAAGTATCTACATAAGTACTTAAATATAGAAGATAATACAAGAATCATTTTGTACAAAAGGAAACCGGGAAACATTACCGTGTGAAGTGAATGCATAGTGGATTTTAACATATATATATATATATATATATATATATATATATATGTGATATGACAGAAAAATAGTGCAGGTGAATGCAGTAATCACTTGTTTCATCATGGAGATGGATAGAACATACATGGTGGAAATCACCTGACTGCATCATCAGCACACCCTAACTTGGAACCTCCTAGGCCAAAGGAAAAAAGTAGACAAAGGAATACCAATCCGAGAATTGGAGACAGACATGAGAAGAATGAATATCAGTTGAGTAGAACAGGGGAGGAATGTTCAGGACAGAATGGGTAGGAGAATGCTGTTCAATAGCCTATGCTTCACAAAGGGTAACAGGTGTATGTGAGTAATTACTAAAAGTTCAAATATTACGTTAAAACATTAAACGGTAAATAAGGTATATTAATTAACATTGTAATTAGAAATCTGTGTCTTTTTTGACAAGAAATTGATCAACATAACTGACAAATACTTATCTTTTTTTCCAGTTTACTTTGGATGACATGAAAAACTTTGTGAATTTACCAATTTTCTGTAGTCACAATAATTGCTAACTTCGATCGACATGACAGACCAAATTAAGATGGTTCAAGTTACATCTTGATAGTTACCAGTTGTTACACATTTTTGAAACTATGAATCGATCAATGTTAGACCACCATTAGAAGCACTGGACGGCCGTTTCGTCCTGGTATGGGACTCCTCAGCATCCACGACTCCTGCACCCTGCAGGATTCGAACCCAGGTTCCTAATGGTGATCTAATATTGGTCGATTCATGGTTTCAAAAATGTGTAACATAACAATCTTCACAAACCCATAATGCAAATTACCTGCGCTCACTGGTGACTGGCTTCGTGAGGAATGTTCTCCGAGTTCTAGTGGGAAGACGTGACCAGCCAAGTTCAACCTGTTCGGGTGTAGACAGTAGTAACTACCGAAGACTGTGTATCAGGTTGCGCAACTCCGTGAATTTGATCAAGTTGGACATTAACACTGTTGGATACTGGCTCAGTGGTCTGACGGTTAGGGCGTTCGCGCACAATACCGAGGGTCCCGGGTTCGAATCCTGCGCGGTGCAAGAGTCGTGGATACGCACTGCTGAGAAGTCCCATACCAGGACGAAACGGTCGTCCAGTGCTTGTGGGTTTCTAATGGTGGTCTAATATTGATCGATTCATGGTTTCAAAAATGTGTAACTTAACTATCTTCACAACCCCGTAATGCAAGTTACCAGATGTATCATTCGAACATAACAGGTACAATTTTTCTCTAAAGTTACAGTATCATATGATTGGATAATGAAGTTTATGCTAGATGGATTTCAACTAATCAACCCACAGCGATACACCCTTTATTAGCCAAATAACGAATTCATACAGCTAAACAGAATATTGTTTTCCTGATTACATTAGCAGGTAGTTTAAAATACAAGTTAACCAATCACTTATCACTAAATTTTTCTAACTACAACCTTGATGTTTTTTTTTAACAATCAACGTCAGCAATTTCGACCACCGGTAAATAACAACTATCAAACACATTTAAGCATAGAATCCGACTTTTTAGTAAAACCTTCGACTAAAATATTTTTTTCTTTTTGCTATTAAGACTCATTTGTAATGATAACAACAATAATACACAAAACTACATATGGATTACTTTTAACCAAACGTTATCTTGTATACAAAATTATGACTTAGCGTCAAGTTTATCTTTTCCACTGACGAAACAATAATAATAATAATAATAATCACAAAACAAAACTTTTTTCTAACCATTATTCAGTTGTCTCAACTAAATAAATGATTTAATCGACGACATAAGGTACTTCATGTCCATTTGATCAATATTCTCTCTATTTTTTAATTCACTTCGATTCGTTAAATTTCAACACCCCTTCTCTTTTGTATGAAAACACACAATTACATACATACAAAATTATCAAATGTCTAGCTAGAATTTTTTGTTTTAATGCGTATTGAAGTGGTTAAATCGTTGATCATCTCTTTCCATCTCTCTTTCTATCTCTCTGTCACTCCTCTACCTGGAAATGAAGCGAGTCAGAGAGCGAGCGAGCGATTGAGTGAGTGAGCAAGAGTGAGCAAGAGAGCGATAGAGATGATAAATAATTTGAAATACAAAAAAAAAAATCAAAACTTCACTCCCCATCTCAACCTAAAAATAATTTTATTTTTATAGTTTTTTTTTTATGTTTTGTTATGTTTACTTAGCTTATCTTTGGATAAGTTCATTTTTCTTTGCGGGCCTATTTTTTTTTTTGTATTCTGTCTGATTCTATGAATCGTCGTTTATTTTATAAAAATTGGCCTTATAGTTGGTTTTATTCGTAATGTATGCGATAAAATTATGTATGTATGTTTTACTAACTTATTCTTGTGTGTGTGTGTGTGCATGTCCCTTTCTCTCTCCCTCTCTCTCTCTCGTGTATATGTCTATAATCTTCATTTTAAAAAACGTATTCATCTTTTAAAGTTGAAAATTTTTTCGAGAACCATCATGACAGTAATGTAGAGCTAACAGTTTAACAGGTCATAATGCATGTTACACATATTTGTGATGGAAATTCAATCATAATAGAATGGTAAATGACCTTTGTTAAGATTAGATTCATTTTATTGGGTTTGTAGTTATGTGGTAGTAGTAGTAGTAGTAGTAGTAGTGTGGTGTGAGCTACTTATAAGTAGTATATGACGTGAGTGTCAACCTAATGTCTGGCAGCAGAAGATGGGGGAAGATCAAGAAAGGAAGAGTTAGAAAACAATGAAATTTGTATGAAACGCATGAATAGTGACAATGGATTGATGTTTTGCAACAGGAACAGTCCAGTTCAATATGACGAACTGATAGTTTGCAAATTAACGATTTATGATATGGTTTTCCTATTTTACTGAGTAACTCTGTAATTTTCGTCAAATACAATTCGGTTGCTCCACCTGTGTTCTCGTTCACTACAGCAGTAGTAGTAGTAGTAGTAGTAGTAGTAGTAGTAGTGGTAGTATTTGGGTGCTTTTTACAAGATGGCATTTAAGTAGTATGCAGTGAAGTGTTACACAGAACTTTCTACAAGAGAGGAGTGACTGATAGATCTAAACTTATGGTGCAATCAGAGTAAATTGAAGACTAGAAGAGATGTGAGAGAAGGCAGTCTAAAATCTGTTTGTGTTGAATTAGGATGTTTGAAGATTGAGTATACATATTTTGCAAATAAATTGGGCGTTCTCCAAATAAATACATTCTATCTGGTCTTGACTTCTTTGTATTTCACAGTATGAGTGGAAGTAATGAATCCTAAAACTCGAATCAAATAGATGACCACTTCTTTAATGGTTCACTAAATATGTTGAGTAAATAGAAATAAAAAGGACCTGGATTAAATCATTGACTGATTGAATGGATTTCAGCAGGTAATCCGGTCATATGTGATCGGCTCAAAACTTAACTGTTAATATTTCTTCATTTCAACTGCTAGAATTCTTCAGATCTACAACTGTTTATTATCATTACGTTGAAATGTAAATTCATTTTCCATATTTATTGAGTTTTTGATTTCTTCATTTTAAATTGTTGCATTCAGATTTTTCCTATCAACGACTGGGTGATATCGAACTATCAACTAAAGTACCATGTTTGAATTATAAAAGTCAACCACTCGTTCATCTAATTATATCATGCTCATCAGGTCATACTAATTTGTTCAATTCATTCTTATCTATTGTCATATATGAATACTACTGAGGAGTTTTAATCGTGACTGAATATCTGAACTACCTGTTTCCTAGCATCAAAATGTTTCAGCAGGTTATCACATTTTGTTTCTACTAATTACATAATCTATTCAGGCGCGTATATAAAAGGTTTACAAGCTATCGCTTCACAAGGTTCGAAAAAGTACGGTGGCTGGCAATCTAAGGAAAGAATTAACGTTAATAAGATGTCGATTCTTGAACTGTTGACTTTTGACTGCCCATCATTAACTGAAATCATGAACCGATCAATGTTATACCATCATTATAAACCTGGAAGTACTCAAGGGCCGTTGTGTCCTGATGTAAGACTAAACGGCAGTGTGCATCCACGACTCCTGATACTCGCCTAATCTCTGTAACAGTGAGCCGGTATTTAACGGTGTTAATGTCTAACTTCGATCAATTTGCTGTCGTGTGCAACCTCATACACTGTCTTCGGCAGTTACTGCCTGCACCCGAACAGGGTTGAACTCCATTTGTCACAACTTCTCTCTAGAACTCGGAGAAGATTCCGCATGGAGCTCGTCACCAATGAGCGCAGGTAAATGCATTATAGGGTTGTGGAGACTGTTGAGTTACTTATTGAAACAATGGATCGATCAATGTTAGACCACCATTAGAGACGTAGAAGCACTGGACGGCCGTTTCGTCCTAGTACGGAACTTATCAGCAGTACGCATCCATGATCTCCGCTGGGGGGAATCAATCTCAGAACCTTCTATCTCACATGCGAACATTTAAACTCAAGATCACTGAGCAGGCAACCAACGATGTTAATTTCTAACCTTGATCAACCTCACCCGCTGTCTTCAGTAGCTAACTGCGTCACACTCGACAGGTTTGAACTCCAGTGGTCACAGCTTCTCACTCCATTTGCGACAACTTTTTTACGAAGCTAGTCACTAATGATGATCGAACAATGATCGACAAAAGTAACAATATCTAATAATTTCAGATAAGTTTATCATAAAATATATACCACAAGTAGTGAGAATTGTAAGTTCTTTCTAAGATGATTGCAATACAGTCGTTTCAATTCAATGACACAATTAAGGGTAGCATTTGTAAATGTTCATATCAGTTCAGTGACGACATTGAAACTATTTAACTGAACATGCATTTTCTTAAAACGATAATTTACACATTTAACCTGCTATATTTATCTTACCCACCCTTCTACTTTACTGAAATATAAAGTTCGTGTGTGTGTGCTCTTATCTTCAAATATTGAATATTTATTTGCAGATTACAAATCTATCAATACTGTTATAGATTTATTAAAACAAGTATTAGTTTAAGATAAACTTTTTAATTATGATTAATTTGATTCAATCGTGTACTGGAATTGAAACATTATTCCATCAAGCTCATATATACAGATTCTCTCTCTCAAGAGTATGTGATTTACTGATCATCTGGTTTTATTTTCGAACAAGATTTTATATACCATACAAAACAAAAAAAATAAATGTCAACACTTGTGACAAAAAGCGCGCGCGCGCGCACTCACATATATACAAACAAACTTAAGCATACATAAACAATTGAGTATAGTCTATCTGTACAGTGTATTTATATCTCATTGATAACTCGACAGGTGATTAATGATAAACTTCACAATTTATATATATATATATATATATATATATATATATATATATATATTCATGCGCGCACAAATGATAAACCAGAGGGACTCAACAAATTCATACTCAAGATAAGAGTGAGTTTACAAAAATAAAATGAATAGAAATCTATTGCTTATCAGTAGCGAACTTCAGTTAAACAAATGAAGTGAGATTGAAACTACTTTGTGCACGTGTTTTTTTAGGTAGACACATATGTATATATATATGAAATGCATACGTTATTCATAAAAGGCTAAATTAAAGATTGGCGTCCAGGTGAGTTCATATTTATAAAAACACAAGTATTATATATATGTATGTATATATATATACTACTTATAATAGTTTCATATTGTTTTATTTGTGCAGTTTATAGCTAAATATCGAAACGAGAAATATGTGAATCGTTTTTAGATTTTCGTATGCAAAAAAAAGTCATACCATGGAGAATCTGTTATATATATATATATATATATATATATATATATATATATATATATATATATATATATATATATATAAACATCGCTATCATAACTTAACTCACTCACTTTATCTCATGTCAATTGTTTCAACACAAACCGATTGAATTGAGTATATATTAGTCATGCACTGATAAGAATATACCGGTAAATGATATTTTTATATATTTTTATTTTTTTGAGTGTATAATCGTATTCTATTGAACATTGATAATAAGAATAAATTGTTATTGTTTTGTTTTGTTTTTTCTATTGGACATTTAACGGAATTCAGTTTTCTTGTTATCATAATCAACAAAATCAAAGTCAGTTAAACGAATTCATGTATTATTTACAAAATTCATATGATTAAATGAGAATATCACACATCTGTTTCAGATTAGATTTGTATTTGTTAACAAATGAACTCATAGGGGATCTAGTCGAAGATCTTTGTTACTCACAATCATAAGAACATTATTCACTAATTGAGTCAGTTCATTAGTACAATTTTGAATCCAATCTACTATTCGTTTTGAGATAGTGGAGAAAACTTGTAGCTCAGGTGGATGATTGTGGTGGTTTTTCGTTCTCTGAGCTGGTTGTTTTGGTTGTGGAGCTTTCATTGTTCTTCTACTGAACAACATGATCAGCACTTCTATCTGAAGTTTGTGCTGATGATGTTGTTCAGAAGAATAATGGAAGCTCCACAACCAAAACAACCAACTCAGAGAACGAAGCACCACCACTGTAGTGAACGAGAACACAGGTGAGGGCGACCGAATTGCCTCTAGCGAAATTACAGAGTTACTCAGTAAAATTGGAAAACCATATCGTAAATTGTTCATTTGCAAAATATCAGTTCATCATATCGAACTGGACTGTTCCTGTTGCAAAACATCAATCCATTGTCACTATTCATGCGTTTCACACAAATTCCATTGTTTTCTAGCTCTTCCTTTCTTGATCTTCCCCCATCTTCGGCTGCCTGACATTACGTTGACGCTCTCGTCATATACTACTTATAAGTAGCTCACACCACACCACTACTATTCGTTTGATTGTATTCAACTATACGGATTAATGGTTTTCAGTAGAGTTTGATGGAAATTCCTTCTGATATTTAGTCGAAAATGAGTTTATAATCATTATGAGATTTTTTCTTATCGTTTGAAATAATGATTAGATAACAGAGGATATAGTTTAAGTAGAGTTTGTTACTTCAAAATACCCAGCATTCAATGTTAAATAATTCAGTGCATAGTGATGAAGATCAATCAGTCTTTATTAGCAGTTCATATAATAATATCGGTTTCAATGTTAGATGGTTAGAAGTAGTTGAAATGATGAAACTTTAGACTTAGGTTTCGTTCTACACACCATTGAGTAACATGATGTACCTGTATTCTTGAGAGAAATGACATCATCTGATTTGAATTCAATCGTTTGTCACCCAAATTTACGTTATGCCATGCTAGAGAATACTAACTATGATGAAATGTTGGTCAAATCAGGTCAAATCTTCTCAACTATCTCTGTTCATAAGAACTCATATTAACTAGCTTTTGCTATTAAATGTAATTTCTTTCTCGAAATTATAGTTATTCTAGTTCAATTATTGATCACTGTCTAGCCAGAAGGTCCTATCTTTGTCAGTATGTGGATTTTTGACATAAACTTCCTGTTCTGGTCCAGTTACTGTTTAAGAAGTCAGTCACATATAACATGTTGGAATAATCTCAGCTGTTCTTTAATTATCATAGGACCCAAATGAACCTTAATCTGAGGGTGTGAAACTATCTTCAGTCACCTAAAATCTTGATGAACTACAAATAATGTTGAGTTAAGGACTAGTGGTCCTATTGCAATATAATTGATAGGATTCTGTTAACACTAAAAAAATGACTAGATGATATGGTTGAACTGTTACGAGTTCAAATTACTCGGCGAACGGGATGAAGATCAATGATTCAGTGACATGACAGACTATTCTAATCCGATCGTCCCTGGCCTCCCTAACTAGAGGTAGAGGTCTTGATAAGACGTTGAGAAGTGTATTCCACAGGCACTCAAAAAGTGTGAAGTCGACAAACACACAACTCAAGCTCATTTATAAAACGATAAAACGTTCTTCGTAACAGCCACAAAATAACATACTAATCTAATCCATCGACCAATGACTGTCAAGGATTTCTCGAGTGGAACATGCAGGCTGAAGGTCAAAATATGCGTTTTCGGCGCGAAAAAATTTCAGAATAAAATTACAAAATTAGGACCTTTTCCAAGTGAGTTCTGAGGATCTAACGTCTCCAAAACTAGACAAACGTAAAATCGATCTTTACTCAATTATCAATCAACTGCAAATACCGATTTGTTGAAAGAAATTTATTACAATTCTTTCTTTAAAAAAAAGCTCATTGAACATATTTAGAAAGTGTAATTTAATTACTAATCAAATAAATCAAAGTGATTTATTTCTATTTTAAATTCGTAAGCTGAGGTTATCAAAAATGTTTCGAAAGTTCAGTACATACACCATATCCAATACTTTCGGTAATTTTCTGTTCATTTAGTTAATGAGTAAAGGATATTACGTGATTTTCATGCAATATTCTATTTTCAGTATTAAATTACATCCGTACATTTCCTTCGATATTTTTAGTAACGCTAAACTGTTCATATTCAAAAAAGATAGTTTGCCAAAACTTTAGACATTTTAAATCATCAATCAATCATTGTTAGACCACCATTAGAAACCTGGAAGCACTGGATGGCCGTTTCGTCATGGTATGGGACTCATAAGCAGTGTGCATCCACCCTGTAGGGTGTGGGCAGTAACTACCAAAGATAAATGGGTGAGGTCACGCAAAATCCCTAGATCGATCAGAGTTAGACATTAACACCGTTAGATACCGGCTCACTGGTACAGAGAGTAAGCGTTCGCGCGAAAGACCGGAGGTCCCAGGTTCTAATCCTGCGAGGTGGGTGCACACTGCTGGTGAGTTCCATATCAGGACGAAACGGTCGTCCAGTGCTTCCAGATTTCTAATGGTGGTCTAACAATGATTGATTGATGATTTAAAATGTGTTAAAACACTAATCTCCATAACTCTTATTGAAAACTCCAGACGTTTGAAATAAAAATTTTATTTTTATTAACTAAGTAAACTTAAATCATAATGGAAAATGTATGACAGAGGCATATTTTATAAATATTGAAAATATTGAGAAGAAACTCAACTATTTATATAATTTTAAATTTAAAAAATGTGGAAATAAATTGAACATGTAAACGTTCAATGAATTTCACCGTAAGAAGAAACATTTTTTCAGTGGTTATTGAACATAACATAAAAGTAAATTCCAAGTCTTAAATTAAATTATCAAGATAGATTTTCCAATACCAAAATCAATAAACATATTTAGCCCACAGCTAGAATCCTTATCTTTGTTTTTTAAAATATCCAGTCACTAAATAAACAATCAACAAATTAAACTAGTTGTATTCCCTTTTTTGTTGATTATTGAACATAACATTGAGCATTGATGATTGATTTACATGGGTGAATAATAATGACAATAATGTTGTTTTATTCAGTCACATAATCTATTTAAAACGAATTGTTCTCTTTTTTTTATTAATTAAAATGGTTTGACAATGGTATAAGCAATAGTAGAAGAATGAGGAAATATGCATACTTAACATTTAAAAGATAAGAATAAAATATCTTACATTAGAATGAGTATTTTAAATCAAGATATTTGTATCTTGAAATAACTATCGTCAAGTTTTGTAGTGAATAGGTCAGAAAAATATCAAAATACTCGTTAAAATTTACTGTCCTAAAGTTCGTAGTATGAGAGAGTTTCGGTTAAAAGAAAAGAGAAGTTTAAAAGAAATTTGTCGAACCTATTTCATTATTACATATAAAACTATATGGGTTTGACAATAAATTATTAGTAGAGTCATTGAAATCATGAGTCGATCAATGTGAGACAACTTGGAAGCACTGGATTACCGTTTCGCCCTGGTTTGGTGCTCATCAGCAGTGCACATTCACGACTATTGTACGCAGAAATTGAAATCAGGACGTTCATTCTCGCACACGAACGCTTAAACTCTATGCCACCAAGCCGGCATCCAACACTGTTAACGTCTAACTTCAATCAATCTATGGTATTGCGGGATATCATCGATTGTCTTCAGTAGGTAACTGTCTCACACTCGACATGTTTGAACTTCACTGGTCACTGCATTTCAGTGCTTCCAGGTTTCTATTAGTGGTTCAACATTGATTGATTCATGATTTCGAAGAAACTCAACAATCTCCTCTTCAGTGTAAAGAGCATATCTTGAGAATATTACTACAATGCTTGCTCCATAACGGAGTGTTAAACTATTTAAGTAACATAATATCTCTATATCTCGTTGTTATTCTTCAGTGACAGTTTGCTTAAATGTTTAGGTCATCTGTTTTTCAACTGCCTGAAAATTGCAATTCAATTCAGTCCTAATCGGCTAATTATGTATCTTTATTGAGTACATTTACGCTGTGCTATGAGAAGCTTATAACCTGTCATGATATTAAACACTGGATATCTCAAATTGGAATACTACATTTGCTAAGATATTCTCCTTTTTGTATATCTTTTGAAAAAAAAAGACGAACGAATATGTCGGAATCCGTTTGTTCAACATGTAATGATGAATGAACTGATAGTAAGCTTTCTTCATTGAAATTGATTGATAGATATTAACTATTGAAAAAGAACAAAACATTTTAAGAACAGGAATTTGACTAACTCTTATTCGAATGTATGCTGAGGAGTTCTTTTCTTGAATAAAATTTATTGCACTGAATAAAGCTACTATTATTGACACTGTTATTATTATAATTATTACCATTTACAGTACGGTTAGACCAATTAGCTAATTGATGTTAAATTATACATGTGAAATTGACTTTTCAGTACTGTAGGGCTTTAGTTGTGACAATACTAACTATCAGTGTATAATTTAAATGCTAATCAATGATCATTTCATTGTTTGAGTTCTAAGTGCTAACTAAAATCTTTTGACGAAGGTATTGAATTGGTTATTAAACTAAATAGCTTGATATCTTGATCGAACATAGGTAATTGTTGGTCGCGTGGACTAATGTTTGTCGATCCAAATAGGAAAAAACATATTTATTTGTTTGGATAGACTTATAGTATTACAATCTTCATCATAGAATATTCCAATGAACCTGTGATCAAAGGATGTGAATCGCTTTTGGAATGACTTTTTTTAATACACATCAGTAATAACAATGATCATTTTTGATTTAAATGGTTTGATAATAGTTTTTATAGTTATAATATTGAGTGACAGTCAATTAAATTTGTGGAAAGGTGTGTGTGCGTGTCCGCTGAGGTCGAAAATACCTTCATTTTAGGAAGTACTACTGTGGTGCGCGCTACTTATAAGTAGTATATGACGCGAGTGAAAACGTAATGTTTGACAGAAGAAGATGGGGGAAGATCAAGAAAGGAAGAAGAGCGGGAACACAATGGAATTTGTATGAAACGCATGAACAGTGAAATGTCAGACAATGGATTGATGTTTTGCAAATTAACGGTTTACAATATGGTTTTCCTATTTTACCAATTAACTCCGTAATTTGAGATGCATACAATTCGGTTGCCCTCACCTGTGTTCTCCTTCACTACGCTGCTAGTTTTGTTAATTGAATTGCAAAGATTAGCGTCATTCGTTCGTTCTGTGTTTGATAATCATATTTCTTCCAATAACTAATTAGACAAATTTGCATTCATTCTGGTCATAACCTGTAATGGATTATTGATCATAAACGACCCAGCACTAAAACGTTTAAATTTGTCTAGGGAAGCGGATATTTTCATCACCATGCTTATTTTCCCGAAATAACTGATCGATTTCGTACCGTAAATCACTTATTCCTAAGAGTAGAGAAGCTTTTCAGTTCCTCCTCCTCGAATTTCGAATTATGATAGTAGGTAATCACTTAGTGAACAAAATCTATATATTTTGCCCAGATACATAGATTTAAATACATTTCGTGGGTGCTGTATTCGAAACTTTTTAATTCGAAGCTAGTTGAAACAGTTAGTAAAGCACTTCTTAAAAATATATAATTCAGTGGTCATTTTAATCGATATACTGTATGACAAGCATGTGGATAACTTCTGTAGGTAGGATTATAATTTATGAACGAACCAATCAGATTTACGACTAAGACGCTTAGATTTTTAGCGCGAAATCCCTTCATCTCTGTGGATAATTACCATTTTAGTATTAAAGTTGAAAACCTTAATGCTGATACTTAATCCTAACTTCTTTCTATAATTTATCTCACTTCTTCAAATTTATTTACCACCCTATTTGGACACTAAAAAGTCGTTGAAGCTCCTTTCTTTAGTATCGCTCACACATCCTTAATAAACTGTAGTCTCACACTTCTTTGTGCGGAGAACCATGAAAAACGGCCCTCAAAATTTTATTGACCTAATATTACATAAATTTTCCTTGATGAGATAATTAAATATGCCGTGATTCAAATTTTCACGATAACATTCATTCCGCGTTAAATTAAAATAGTTGTGAAAGGAAATCCTGGTACTATTCGTTGCTACTATTGGGCATTTCGAATAATTATGATATGAAGAATTGACCACTTCATCGAGAAACATTAGAAATGAAACTGCTGGAAGAATTCGCATAATCTATGTATTAAATTAATTCTAGTTAGACAACCATTGATAACTAAGAAGCATTAGGCAACTATCTCATCCTAGTATTGGACTCGTAATCTGTCAGCATCCATTACCAATCACATGGGATGCGATTCAGTATATTCAGTCTCTCAACCTGCTAAAGATTGAGTTGGCATCCAAAATTATCCAAATGTAACTTCAATCAATTGTGGTTATTGCATGACTATCTGATATGCTTGTCGATTGATATGCTTGAATGTTATTACGAGTTCACCTTAATCGGTAAACGGGGCTTAGATCAGTGATGCAGTGACACGGTAGGCTATTGTAATTCGATTGTCTCAGGCCCCGCTAACTAAGGCAAGAAGTCTTCATAAGGCGTAGAAAATGTATTCTACAGGCACTCAGAAAGGTAGAGATTGCTAAGCACTTAACTCAGGCTTATTTATAAAATGATAGAAACGCCCTTGGGTTAGCCGCAAAATAGCGTACTAAAATAATCCTTCAACCAATGACAGTCAAGGATTTTCCGAGTGGTTAATGTAAGCTGAAGGTTAACTAAGCCTCTTTGGCGCGAAAACATAGAAATTTAAAATTTCCGAATAAAATTACAAGATTAGGACTTTTCCCAATTGGGTTCTGGGGATATCACGTCCCCAACGTCATCTGGCATCGTTTGAGGTGAAGAATCATCGCACATTCGACATGGCTAGGCTTCAGAAAATGTAAGCTTTTGGAAAACATTTTTTTGTCACCAGCTATTACTAACAGTTAGAAAACAATGAACATATACTTTATCATACTTTAAAAATCTTCATTAGCATATATTCACTATTTCATACATTGTCAAATTTCGAAACTTTAGAAATCATAGTGTACATTACATCATCCAGCTACAAACTAACACTACTTAACCAATAGTAGTTGAATGAACATGATCGATTCATTTCTAAAAGTTATAATCTGTGACGTTTTAATTGTGTTTCGAAATCATCTTATTATATACGTAAATCAATTGGTTTCATGTTTGATCCTCTATTTAACACAGATTCATTTGATTTAAGACTACAAGAATATGTATAGCTAGTTTTAATTATTGATTATCTAGAATCATGTAATAAAAAGTGTATTCTATATTTTTATCAACCAAAATAGTGAATATTACTTGCGATGATAAAGTGTGATTCATTTCATTATTACGAATATGCTAACCTGTTGTACTTCAATACTTCACTCATTGTATACAGAAGGCATTCAACTAACTGAATTTATACAGAATCTTTCACTTCTTATTTGATAAGCGCGTACATTACCACAATATATTATATTACAAGTTGATTGGTTCAACAGATCAATCCAACCAAATGATATGTTTATCCATCATTGAATGAAGAGGAAACTTATAAGATATTCAATTATCAATGTTCGAAATTCTATCCAAAACACTGTTATAGATGGGAGAGCACAAGTGATTTAACCATATACACACACGAAAGTAAAACAATTCTTTAGCGCTAATAGCCAATATCATTCATGTGTATTGAGGAGTTTTTGTGCGTATTATGATGCGTATTACGTTTACACACACTAACCATATCATAATTCATAAATATGAAATAACGAAAAGCAAAAAAGACACCATCAAATCACATTCTAAAACTTTTATTTTATTTGTTTAATTCATATGAATGTAATAATGGTGAATGACCTTGAGAATGCCATCAAAACCAATAAGATTATTCGCCATTTTTTCGCACAGATTTAAACAACTGAACCATTTCAAGAATATATATTATTTAACACAACATTTTGTAAAATGAATTATTTAGAATAGTCATCAATGCTTCAAGTCATTCTTTTTTTTATCAAGAATACAATATATATATTAACAATTTCATCGGATAATATTAGTAGTACATGCAACATAAAATTGAATACTTTTACTTTTTCTGTACATAATTCAATAATTATACTGAATACATAATCTATATATCTTGTAATGAACACAAAAAACAGTTATTGAATTCGATAACTGAATAAAATTCTCAAGTTCCTGAAAGTATGATTAGTAGTATTTCTAATTGGTGCTAGTAGTAGTAGTAGTAGTAGTAGTAGTAGTAGTAGTAGTAGTAGTAGTAGTAGTGGTAGTAGTAGTAGTACTAGTATTTGCATATATTATCGATTAATTAATTGATGAAAATTAGAACAAGATGTAAAATGAATTAATCTTATCAATGTTAAAAATGACAAATGTTATCAGCGTAGAAAAACAAATCGATAAATCATTGTCAAAGAAAGAAATTTGGAAAATTAGTCACAGTTTAAAATAAGAATGAATTAAAGGAGTAATTATTACTGTCAAATATTATTGTCATGATTATTGAGCAAGTGTTAAAAAAAATAATCTGAATAAGGTGAATGTTGTCGTTGTTGTAGTTGTTGTTAATGATGATGATGGTGATTCTTTTCGAAATTGAATTGAAATTGAAAGAACATATTGTGTAATTGTTCCTTTTATCTTGTAGTGTGTAGTAAAACATTTGTGATTTGCATAATTCTTTGAAATCCTATAAAGTGTAGGGAAAAAAGAGATGCAATGCTAATATGAGAAGACAGAAAAATATAACTAGTAACTGATAAACTTGAGATATGAATATATTCTATCACAGTGATCGATATTCCTATACTAAGAGAACAGATTCTGAACAGAAAAATAATGCATGTTATACCTTTTGGCCTTCTTGAAATGCATTAATCTATGTAATTTTTTGTTTACCTAATACGAAGCTGTGTATTCAGCTCCGATCTGTGTGTGTATGAGAGAACCAGTGGTGTGGTGGATGCTGTTCACAAGGTGGCATATGAATAGCGTGGAGCGAAGAACAACATTGAATCAACTACCAGAGTGGAGTAGCTAGAGATAGAAATGGATAGCGCGATATGAGTGCATTGAAGTCAAGTCAACAACCTGCTTACATTGGAAATGAATATCCGGAGATTACGTGTACATATTTTGTAAGTAAACTGTATTTTCTTCAAATACATATATTCCACCTGGTCCTTATATCTCCATACGTTACAATGGTACTATTCGGCTCTCAAAAATGAAGAGTAAAGATGAATACTAAACTCCACAACTGGTGTATGAAAGTTTAGTTGTATAAACTAACTCAGTCAATAGAATTCGATCAGCACTAAGACGAACTTGATCTGCATCTAGATATTCCATTGAAAACTTCTGTCACTGTGAAGCTAGATCCACAAGGAAGCATCAGTTCCCCAGAGATTACAAATACATTTTTCCTAATGAGCACGAAATCGATGTTCAAGGTTTCCTGAACTATAATAGACAGAAAGAGAATCTCTGATCGGTTGTGTTCCTATTTTGTCAAGAGAAATAGGTATCATTCCCCATTTATAAATTTCCACTGTAACTACATAAAATTCTTTTTCGAAATATTTGCTTAATTGTTAGTTGATCATAAAGCTATCGATTAAATCTGAGATAGTGAATTGCTTTTACATACAGAATAAATTAAAATTCCCACAAAATTACTCCACAATAAATTATAACAATTGTAGATGAATGATTTAATTAATATGAAACAATAAATTGGTTTTGTTATTTACAAAAGTAAACATCTTTATAAGGAAAAATTGTGATTTATGAATGTCAATGCATGAAATTATAGGAATATATCAGTTCTGTACGTTAATTTTAATAAAAAAGATTATGTGAATTACAATTTCTGACAAATAAGGACAGTATATTATTTTACAAACAAGACTATAATCAGAAACCTGGGAGCACTGGAGAGCCGTTTCGTCTTGATATGAGACTCATTGGTAGTGCGCACTCAGGACTTCCACTTGAAGGGATTGAACCCAGGACCTTCGTCTTGCACGTGAACGACTAACCTTTAGACAACTAACCCTACATTGGCCAATGGTATTGTACGATCTTAATCAATCCTTGATATTACGCAACCTCGCTGCTGATGAGCCCCATATTAAGACGAAACTGCTGCCCAGTGCTTCCAAGTTACTTATAATTGTCTAAAAATAATCCATTCATAATTTCAACGAAACTTCATAATCTCCATAACTCCATAATGAAAAATGGTAAATATTTCACTGAACTGCATATTTCTTCAAAACATGTTATTTTATAAAAGTGATCATTATTATTAAGATTTTCAGCTGAAGATTCAATAATTGTGAATTTTTCCTTTACTTCTAGTGATATACTGTGAGGGGAATGGCCAAAAGCATTGAGAACTAGTGACGGGTTCAAGATATGTGGTCATTATTATCTAAGTGTCAAGAAGCATGACTGTATATCATATTGGGAAATAACTGAGCTTGATCTTGGGTTAAAACTAGTGATCGTGTGATCACTAGAGGTCAAATGACATGAAAAAAATAATCACTGCACAAACTATTGATTTTCGTATCCATCTTAAAATAAATACTTAAACGAACGATATAAGTAGTATAAGAAGGGACGTGAAAGAATAACTCTCACGGTCACTAGAGGAAAACGGAAAGCAAATGGAGCAAAAGCAAGAAGTAAATGGAGTACCGACAGGCAGTAAAGGAAGCAACAGCAGGAATGGAAGAAGGCTGGAGTGTTGGAAGTCAGGATTCAAAGATGGTGTGCAAATAGAGTGTTCAATGTATTGTTTTCGTTTTTAATTGACTAAGAGTGTAAATTTGCTGAATAAACAATCTATCGAGCCTACCTTAGTCTTCTCACTACTACTGGGTGACAGATATGATGAAGGAAATTGTGAAAAATTGTTCACTAATATGGAGTTAGTTGTAAATAATGAATCTAACCCACTGTTCTTTAAGTGATGTTTGAAAACTAGAATATTCAGTATGTTTAAAAATTTTTTTCTGAATATTAGGAAATTCATTAAATTTGATTAATATTTCGATCAGAAGAAATTTTCTAATGAATACCCTTTGTTCAATAATTACGAAAATACAATTCATGATGGAATAGGTCTGATTTGATTAGGGTTACGAAAGCATATTCTTGAAGAGTTTCAATTCAGAACGAAATAGACATCTATTGTTCTTTAATTTGTTACATTAATGCTGACTCATGGCATGAATTATTTTCAAAGATAGAAAGATGACCAACGATTAATTTTTCAAGTTTATAAACAATAATCGATTTGATGTTGTGTACTTTTTTATATAGTGATAATACACTTAAATCTACTGATTTATTGAACAGATGAACGATGAGAATAGTTTTCTTAACGGAAAAGAGAAAAGTAATGTGCATATATTGATAGCATTACCTGTTTAAAAGAGAGCAGAGTCTTTAGTTTGGAAATTTGTAGATCGATCAGTGTAACTAAACTTAAGATCAAAACAACTCATCGATGTTTTGTTCCAGTGAATTCTAATATGTATGAATACATACATATCTGATGTTATTCATTTGTCAATGTGTTATCATTAAAGCATACTAGGTTTATAGTTGACAAAGTAGGATAAAACAAATGAAGATTGACATTTGAACCAAGAACGAATTTTGTTACTTCTAGGTTTATGATTCAATAATCTATCAAGTGTGGTTAGTCTTAATGAAATGCCAAGACAGGTAGAAATAAAATAAGATCAACTACTTTTCCTTTCAAATGATAGATATATATTGAAATCGTGAGTGAATCTTTGTTAGATCACCATTAGAAACTTGACAGCACTGGATGGCCGTTTCATCCCGGTATGGGAACTCATAAGCAGTGCATATCCACAAAACCCACTCGTGAAAATCAAACTCAGTACCTTCAGTCTCGCCAGCGAACGCTTAACTGCTGAACCACTGAACCGGCCACCATCCAACGGTGTAAATGTTCAATTCCGGTCAATCTAAGGATTTTCGCAAAACCTCATTCATTTTCTTAGGTAGTTACTGTGTACAACAGACAGGGTTGCATTCCCCTGGTCATGTCTTCTCACTTACGTAGTCACTAGTGGGCACAATTTATAATTTTCGCATTACAGATTTATAGAAATTGGTGTTTTACATTAAAATTAGATGTGTACTTTAAACAATGAAATATCTGATATTTCATTCTATCATGCCTTAATATCGGTAGGATATAAAATACTCTATTGATTGATAGCAGTTTTCATTACTACATGATAACAGATGAAAGAGTATTTGATAATCATTTCATTCTGATCCAGTAAACTCAAACAAAAACATTTCATGAAAATAAATTCAACACTTTCAAATATCATTAATACTCTTCATTGATTAAGTATGTATGCAATGATTGGAAATTGATCATTGATAAAAAAGACTTTGAACATTGATGATAAAATTTGTTTTAACAATCTATAATCTTATATATAAGGTTTATCTTTAAAAACATGAATCGATCAATGTTAGACTACCATCAGAAACCTGGAAGCATACTTGGATAAAACGGTTGTCCAGTACTTCCAGGTTTATAATGGTGGTCTAACATTGATCGATTCATGTTTTCAATTAAACTCAATCGTCTCCACAACTCTATAACAATAACAAAATGTCTATAAAAAAGCTTATAAATTGTTGAAAAGATTCCATAATTACAAAAATGAAAAAAAGCATTCTTACACATTTGAAATCATCAATCACTCATTATTAGACCACCATTAGAAACCTGGAAGCATTGGACGGGCTTTTCGTCCTGGTATGGGACTCATCAGCAATGTGCATCCACGACTCCTGCACCTCGCAGGATTCGAACCCAAGACCTTCGGTATTTTGCGCGAACGCCTAACCTCTGGACCAGTTTAACTTGTACTAAGTATTTCATATATCAGCTGGTAATATTTCAAGTTCGTCAGTTGAAACATAACTTCCCATAAATGAATCTCAGAATAAATGTTCATTTAAATTTATCATGAACACGTCTTAAATTCTTGATAAAATCAGTATTTCTAGAAACCATTCAATTCTTATAATTTACATCATACTAGTTAGATTAGCATTGAAAACTAAGAAGCAGTCAACAACTGTCTCATCCTGTGAGCATATATTACTCATCACATGAAGCAGCAATCAGTATATTCAGTCTCTCAATCTAGTAAACATTGAGTTGACATCTAAAGTTATCCATCTGTAACTTCAGTCAGTTCTGGTTATGGCTTGAGCATGTTGCATCTCATACTCGACATAGTTGAGCTTCGCTAGTCACGGTTACTTCACTGGAGCTCTAGGATTTTCATTTCGACGTTAGTTGATAGTGAGCATATAATTACCATTAATATAATAATGTATTTTAACTAAAACTCTACAATAACATAGTTAATTACGTCAATGATACAATAATTGGCATTTTGTTGAGTGTACATAAATGTTTGTGAGGTTAGTTTTAACTTACCGTAAGTCTCTGTCTCTCTCTCAATGAATAACAATCTATCATCTACCATTAATAGATATTGTTGATTTATTCTCATTAAGAAATGTTGACGCTCTTAATTTATCAAACACTGGAATATCGGTTTTTGTAGCATATTGTAATAATGTATTTGTTGTATTTGTTATATCTAAGTCAGGATTTTGAAAATGCATTAAATGATCAATAGAAAATGGTTTGTTGTTTAAATTTTCTGAACGATTTATCACTTCATCATTACTATTCACAATATTATCTACATTGCATTCATCATCATTCTCATCACTGTCACCATCTACTTCATCTTCTTCATTATCTCCGTCATCATCATCATTAATGCTACATTGTTTAGCATGTTGATTTGTTAATTTACCGCTATTGGAACATTGAATAATAGTTAAATGATCAATTTCTTTATTGCTATCTTTAACACAACCTAATAAATTATCTTTTGATTCTGTTAAAGGTAAATAATTTGTATTCCATGTATTTGATTCTAATATACCTGTATGGAAATTTGAAAAAGATTCAGGTATCGCATATGAAGAATTTGTAAATGTCAATGTTGTAGAAGGAAACGAATTCGATGAAACAATACCAACTGGAGTATTCATTGTACATAACACTGGTGATGTTGATGTTGATGATGACAAGCAACTTATCAAGGAGGCAGATACACCGACAGATGAAACTGCAGACAACGTCGATGACGACAACGATGTTGGTACTATTATCTGTGAAGTGGACATTGTCTCAGATACGCTATGTACATTCATTGAATTGATAAATAATGTTTCATTGCATGGCATATATACATTTTCATCAATCAATGATGACATTTGTTCATAGTTTTGATTTAAATATGGTGATATTGGCATGGTGGTTGATGTTCTTGGTGGTGTCGATGTGGCTGTTGTCATTAATCTAGTTAACATAAATTGTTGTATATTAGAATATTCATCAAAATGGCATTGTTCTAATTCAAATTGTTTATCAGTTTGTTGAGAATTTCGTTCCATCGTGGTATAATATTTTTCTATAGTTGGTGTTAAATTCAAATTATTCAAAATCATGGTATTATTATAATGATGATCATTAGTGTTGGATGTTTTGTTAGTAGTATTAGTAGTAGTATCAGTAGTATCAGTAGTAGAAGTATCAGAGTTGTTATTATTATTCAATATTTGTTTAATATTTGTATATTTCATTGAATTATTCATTGGTTCATATTGGTTTATTGTTGTCAGACTACAATCGCCATTATTCTTCTGATGATATTGCAATTCCGACGGGATATTTGTTAGTTGTGAATTATATTGACATGTCACTACTGGCAAAGGTTGTTGTGATGATAAACTGAATGAATTTAATAAAAATGACTGATCATTTTGTGTATTATGGGCTTCATTTGTGAAATATTCAGTTAATGATTGATGATGATGATGATGATTACTATTACTGTTATTGGTACTACTGATTTGACTAATATCAGTAGTTAATTTCATTGAAGAAGAAATCATTTTATCAACAATGGATAATTGTTGTTGTTGATGTTGTTGATGTTCATCAAAATTCAATTTATTTGAATAATTCTGATCAAATGGTTGCATTGAATGTCCTTGATCAAATCGGTGATGATCAAAATTATTATTATTGTTATTATTATTCTTCAATGATTCATAATTGCTTTCTGGATAAATAATGTCGGTAATATATTTAGTTGTTGAATCACGACTATCATAAGGACTTAGTAGAAATAATTGAGATGATTTAAATTTATTAGGAATTGATTTTTCAGTAATGCAGTCAATTGTATCAGTATGTTTTGAATATTGTCTAGATTTTGAAGAGATTGATTGATGATTAGGATGATGACGATGATGGTTTTGAGTATTGTATTGGTCCATCATTGTATTCTCTGGTTGTATGTTATGATTTAAATTGGATTCCATAAAATTCTGTTCATTGTTATTAGTCATCAGACTGAGATCGTTTTGTTGTTGCTGATGGTGTTCTACCCTGTCATCATCATTGTCTTCTCCGTCTTCATTGATTTCTTCATCCTCCAAATCAACACCGACATCATCATCATCATCAACGTCATCGTCATCTTCACCATCGACATCCCCGTCATCGTTATCATCAACTTCCTCGTCACCATCTTCATCATCATCATTACCAACATCTTCATTATTAAATCCATTATACATCTCCCCGCCAATAGAAAATGGTTTCATTCTATTATACAGAATATGATCATTACGTTCTAAATTGATAAATGGATTACACTCTGTAGTTTTTGAATATGTACGTTTTATACCAGTTGGTAATATTAATAAATCATTTGTAGATGTTAAAATAGTATTTTCACTAGTTGAATTCATATCTAGTGTACTTCTATTACTAGTTGATGTTGTTGAAGATGTATGAACACTATTATTGTTATGATTATTATGATTATTATTACTACTGTTATTATTATTATTAGTAGTATGTCGTTGACTACGATGACTTATTTCACGTTTAGGATCTTTAAAACGTTTTTGACGTCTTAAATAACAACCATTTTCAAACATATTCCCTGAATCTGGATGCAATGTCCAATAGGAACCTTTACCTGGTTTATCTGGACTACGTGATACTTTGACAAAACAATCATTAAATGATAATGAATGTCGTATGGAATTTTGCCAACGTTGTTGATGTTGTCGATAATATGGAAATAAGTCAATAATGAATTGATAAATTTCTGACAATGTACACATACGACTTGTAGAATTTTGTATAGCCATTGTAATTAAACTTATATAGGAATATGGTGGTTTTGGATGACATGATTGTTTTGATGATGAATTTGGTGAATGATGTTGTAAATAATTTGAATGAGTATTTGGCGGTTGTTGTTGTTGTTGGTGTTGTTGGTGGTGTTGCTGTGGATAAATCATAGTTGAGCCAGCCAATGGAACATTGGATCCTTTTGATGTTTGTTTAAAATTTACTTCATTTTGATTTAGCATTGATAAATTTCGATTGGTTTGTTGTAATTGTTCATCATTTGGATGAAATAGGTTATAAGTTAACTGTGTATAGTCTGATGTGAAAGGTGTACAATAATGTTGCTCTTGATGAGGAGGCGGATGTTGATGTTGATGTTGAGGATGATGCGATAACTGATGCATTTCTGAATCTAAATATTCCAGTGGTAATTGACTATGAGTTAAATATTTTGTTGGACTTGTTGATAAAAATGTTAAATTTTCTGGTAAACAAATTGACAACTCATGATTTTCATACAGTTTATTATTATGACTTGTTGTAGTTGCTGTTGTTGTAATTGCATTCAAACATTGACGAAATGTTTCATCTGGTGATGTAATTTGATTGTTTAAATGTAAAGCATCTGTAAAATAACGATTAGTTTGCGATAAATCATTATTCTCCACTGTAGTCATTGTTAATTTCGATGTGTTTGTTGTTAAAGTTAATGGAGATAATGTTGTTTCAATTAGATTGAGTGAAGGATTATCATAAGATTGCATAAAATCAATCGATTTCTGTTGAGGCGGATTATTTTCCAATTGAACATGTTGATGTTGATGCTGAGCATGTTGAACACATTGATCATCGGATGTTGCATTCATCTTATCGATTATTTCATGATATTCAGTAAAATTTGACCATAATTCATTGGTTGTTGTGGTTGTTGTAGTTGTTGAGGTTGTGGTTGTACTAGTAGTATTACTATTATTGTTACTATTAGTAGTAGTATAATACCATATTGGTGAAGATGATTGATGTGTCATTCCATTCATCATTGCAGTTGTATTCGACATACATGAAGATGATAAATTTGGATACCATGTGATAGTATCATTTAAATGAAGGAAATTCAACGGGTCTGTTTGATAAGTTGTTGAATAATTCACTGGATTAAGATCAATATCAGCAGTTGAATGAATGTTTTTAACAAAATTACAATTCATTGAATTTGATTCTTTCATATTATTAATATTATCATCATCATCATTATTATTATTATTTGAAATGTTAGTTGTCAATGTACACTGTTCAATATTCATTTATTTGTTTTAATTAATAGAAAATATACAGTCTGGGAATTTTGAATTTTAAATGAACAAGTATATATAAAAGGAAGTAGATAAAACATACGGTTTCGAATATATGCAGAAATTCATTTTTTTTATGGAATGTCACAAAAGTGTGTTTTTTGAATCTCTATACACGGATTCAAGTGTTGTGGAATTAATTTAGTTAACCAACACTAGATGTTATTGCACTAAGAACTTATTAAAGGGAATATTCATGTCACAATAAGTTTAGAGCTGATAATTTTACTAGAATGATTTCAAATTTGATGAAATTTCAATAAGTTATACATCAAAATGTTTTACTCAATCTATAAAAACATGCACACGATACATATACATACACCTACGCCTAATTTTATTTGTATATATGTTTACATTAAATTATTAACCTGTAGGTCTTTTGTAATAAGAAAAAAATTCTATACATTATTTGAGTAAATGATTTTTACTTTTATTCATTCTTCTAACCACAAAAGTTTCTGTCAATGAAAGTAGACCAATCTAATTGTTGATTGGTTCAATTCTAAATCTATCTATCTATCTATCTATCTATCTATATACATGATTCTCAATGTTTAGTTAGCTAGTCTAATTCAAATCTCAATACACACACACACACACATCTCACCTACTTCTCTTTTTTACCTTATGTTACTGAATAAAAAAGTAAATGAATAATGTTAAACTCGCGAATATTTCTTATTGGTTGATTGAATAAAAATCTATAAGCGATTTCTCATTGAATTTTTTTGATTGGTCAATTCAATTTGAGCAGAAAGAAAGACAAGAAGGTAAAGTGAATAAAAATCAATTTACTTAATTTCTGTTGGTTGCTGCTTCTCTAATCAACGTTTATATTTTAAAAAAAAATTATTTAGCCTCAAGGAATGAATTAGGGATTTGTAGAATTAATATAATCATTGTCCAAGTTGAATATTTTGCTATAAAAATAAAAGGGATTAATAACAACTCACTATTTAGATGAAATTGTTTAGATAAAATAAATTAGTAAATATCAGTTTAGATTAGGATATGATTGAAAGTTAAACCTTCACTTGATATGTATTAATTGTTGCTCTGGTTGTTGGAAGACGCACCGACCTTGTGACTTCTGTAAGAAATTTGGCTCTCATCATGAGGCGGCATAACTCCTCTAAATGAAAACCTTCCAACTCATAGGACAAAGTTTAAACGGTTTTATGTGTTCATTTTGATAAGGATTGGTGTTCTATGATATAGGGTCGCTAACCCCATGCACATCCTCCCTCCTGTATCCGTTCTTCGGATCGGCAATTACCCTATGGGGGCTCCAGGCGGAGCAGTATGATTGATAAACAAGTATGATGAACTGATGCCGATGTAAGGACACAGACTGGCAAAGCAAGGTCAGTATTTGTAAAACTAAACAACATTTGGAACTCAAAACAACCACCAACCAACACCAAAGTAATAATTTTCAATACAAACGTCAAGACAGTTCTATTTTATGGAACGAAAACTTCGAGAACTATTAAAGCTATCATACACAAGATACATATGTTTATTAACAATTGTCTACGCGAGTTACTGCTCATCCCTCAGCCATACAACATCAGTAACAACTTACTGTTAGGGTGAATAAGTCAGATTTCAGCGGAGGAAGAAGTAAGGAAAAAGCGCTGGAGGTTGGTAGATACTACAGATATTGTGGAAATCATCTACACGAGGCAACACGAGGCAGGTCCTAATTTGGAACCTTTAAAGCCAAAGGAAGAAAGACAAACCAAGGAACATACTGTGCTGAGAATTGAAGACAGACATGAAAAAAGTAAATAGCATTTGGGTAAATCTGAAAAGGATGGCCGGGGACAGAGTAAGTTAGAGAATGCTGGCCGACAACCTGTGTTTCATTAGACGTAACAGGAGTAAGTAAGTAGGAAAGTAATTATTTAAAAATCTCTTAATGACCATAACTTTACAAATAACATAAATTTTAGTCATTAATTCATGTATATCAGTTATAAGAATGTTCCCATTGTCATGATTATGGATTGTAACTGTCTAGTCTATTATCAATGCATTATCTAATACAGCTTAAACATTTTAGTAAATAGTTTAGTATTCTATTTTGAATAACAGTTTTATGGGAATCAAGCCTTTTTTCACTTTAGAATCATACAGTAAAATGTATCCAGGTCTTAAAAGCTGTATTAGAAAGCAAGTACTTACTTACTTACTTACGCCTGTTACCCCCAGTGGAGGATAGGCCATCGACCAGCGAATCATTTTTCTGGTTAGCGTTTTTTCAGCTAATCGGGTTTCTACTGCATAGGTTCGCTAACCCCATGCCCAGCCCTGGTCCTTTCTCCGAGTTTGGGTTGGGCAGTAACGCTAGAATGACTCCAGGAGTGAACGAATACATTAGACTGAAATTTATAATAATTAATTATTGAAGATTTTGACATAGTACTATGAGTACTACTCTTGAAATTAGAAAAATCTACACAAAACACATTCATAAAAGAAGTATCCTATTTATATGCTAAAAATGACAATTAAAGGAGAATGTAATGGCCATATAGAGTACAAGTTATCATGTCATGTTGATATTTCTCTATTTATAGTCCATGTGTGGTGCGCGCCACTTATAAGTAGTATATGACGCGAGTGTAAACGTAATGTCTGGCACCAGAAGATGGGGGAAGATCAAGAGAAAGGAAGAGTGAGAACACAATGGAATTTGTATGAAACGCGTGAATAAGTGAAATGTCAGACAATGGATTGATGATTGATTGAAGATGTGCAAATTAACGGTTACGATATGGTTTTCTTATTTTACTGATGAACTCTGTAATTTGCGATAAGTACAATTCGGTTGCCCTTACCTGTGTCCTCCTTCACTACACATATACAATTGGATTTGTACTTATAAAAAAGAAAGCATAATTTAAGATTTTTAACTCAATTAATGACTTTCACTTATGAAGTTAGTTGATTTTCAGTTTAAGGCTGTCAATATTGTTGAATTACACTGAAACCACATAGTTTAATCTAAGTTACACTGGACAGCCTAGTATGGAACTCTTTGGTGGTATGCCGGGACCGGATTTGGAATTTTCAGTTTCAAGTACGAGCACTTAACCTCTAGACTATTGAGTCAAGATTTGTAGTTTTAATTCTTGTATCTAGGGTTGTGGATACACACTACTCAGATGTCCCATAACAAAATCAAAAAGCTACCTAGTGCTTCTCGATTCTTACTTAAATCAGTCCTCTGAGTTAAATTCAT
>CALYCR020000488.1:0-16910 GCA_944470395.2 Schistosoma turkestanicum
ATCCACAAATCTGAGCCGAAGTAGGTAGTGAATTTGATGTGTTATTTACATGTTTGATATTCGGTAGGCGTATCGCTGCAATTCTCACTAGTTTTTCTCGTACAAATTAAGTTTTAAAATTGAACCATGATCAATGGCATCAGAAAAGCATTGCTTTGTACGATTGCACTTGACAATCCGGTGTATGATATTTTTTGGAAGTCTTTGTTTGTAAAAATCCCTCCATGTATATATTAGTAATGTGTATTCAATAGAACCATTATTTACACAAATAAATTGATTTCTTTTGTGATTATCTGGGCAAGACGTGTAACATAACTTCACAAACAGTCGTTGCTAAAAGTAAAACTCTGTTTCACTTTCTTAGGGTTCATATATATATATATATATATATATATATATATATATATTTATATATATATATATATGGGTAATGCATAAGTCACTATTACTATTTTGTCAAGTTTAGTAAGAGTGGTGGTTTGTATTCAATTGGTGGACCTGCAACGTTAAATTTTGTCAAGTTTAATAGGTTCTTGTTAGATCCTCACAGAATTCAATGTCCCGAACAAGAAGTTTGACGCTTGCTCAGTACTTCATTTGGTATTTAAAAGCTCTTTTGTAGACTTTAAATGCGATTTAGAGGAGCATGATGCCTTCGTAGTTCTCACAGTTTCTGAGATCTAATTTTATTATTTGTCTTGGTAAAAAAGCCCTGTTGGTATTTGTTATTCATCGAAAATCTTGATGAATAAGTCGTGAGGTATGTTTGTAGTTGCTCTTATATCTGCTTCCATGGCCTAGATTCCTGTGTGGTCCTATCAGTTTGCATCCATTGATTTGTCCGAAGATTTCCGATTGATCATGCGCCAATATTTAGTATGAAGTTAAGGAGTGACGATAATATCAGGTAGTTTCGTGGATTTGATTGATTCAGAGTGTTTTCCAGATTGCTTTACTCACCTATCTGGCTAATCGTTGCTGTGTGTAGATAATTTGGATTTATCGCTTTTGATTAGTTATTCTCGGTTTCCATAGTTTTCATTAGTTATTAAAATCTTTCGTTTCATTATCGCTTTATGTCATTGCTAGATCTTTGTTAGTTTCTTTTTAAATGAATAGATCGTAAAACAGCTGAAACGTATTACTTACAGGTATTTTATGTAACCGTTTCTGTCGGAATATGGTGGTGCTCACGTTCCGTTTGTTGAAAGCAAACGGTTCCGCTAATATCTTATTCTTTTTGTCCAGATCTCTTTTATTTATTGAGAATTTCTCCAGTCATGATTACAGCAAGTCAGGCACTTATTCTTTGTTGTCCTCATTATTGATACCGAGTGCTTGATATAATCATCATATAAGTGCAGAAAAGGTATCCAACCTTTTGCAGAAACAACAGTGATACCTAATGGTAATGCGAAACATCGAATTCAAGTAACATATACCTAACTGACAGGCGTTTGTAAGATAAACCCATCTGAAAACGCGATTGATCAGACCACCAAAATGTAGCACATAATGCGTCAGTAGGAAAATATTGCAAATATATACATGGAGGGTTTTTCACAAACATAGCATTCAAAGAAACATCATACACTGAATCGCAAGATCCCTGCATACGAAGGAAAGCCCTTGTGCTGCCTATGATCATTGTTTACTCTCTAAACCTAATCCACACTTGAAAAACGAGTGAGAGTTGCTGGCGTTCGTTCAAACAACATCAAACATGGACATCACACAACAAATTCACTACCTACTTCGATTCAGGTTTGTGGGTTACGTTCTTGATTCCTCTATCTATTTGAGCATGACCTAAAATTCGTATAAACTTCATGCAGTTAAATCACAATAATATGTATGTCACTATAAGGACTGACCACATTCCATTCGGGAATTACTATCCACATTATAAGGAGGATGAACCGTCAATCCACCACCATTTGCTCTAAACGGCACTTGCGCGCGAAACCTAATGTCCTGCGCTCATCACCCTGATTCGGAGGTCGTGGACGCGCATTGCTGATTGGACTCTATTCAGGACGAAATGCCCGAGTATCACAGTTTTCTTATGATGTTTAGGCGATAATCGTTTCATGATTTCAATATATTTGAACCACAATATTCAGAACCCCAATGAACAATAGGTTTTCAGCCAGTCAAGCTCTGTTGGTTCATCACGATAGGCAGCCGCAACCACCACGTCAATGTAAATTCTATGGTCGGTATAAGCGAAGTGAGCACTGAACATACACACACGAATATGAGCATGAAAGTTTATCAGCCAATAATGGACACTATCGAAAGACAACTGAAAAATAACCCGAGGATAGTGAGTTTATTTATATACGTTTTACATGGTAGTACACACTACAAACCATAGGTATTGAAAAATCGTTTTTGAATGTTTTGTTTTTGGAAAATCCCTCCATGCATATATATATGTGTTGTGAGATGACTGACTTTTCTGTTGACATTTTGGTACTCTATTTGATTCCATTTTGAGATTTTATCATTGTATATTGTTATTATTTCTATATCTTGTACTCATATTGAAGTTTATACGTTTGCTTCTGAACTGTATATATGTTGTTTAAATTTGATATTTAATATGGCTCCAGCCATTTTGGATTTGATACCGTAGGAATTTGGACTGGAAGCACTTATTCTTTCAGGAGCGGATACCCATCAGGGTAAGTTGGACTTGGAAGGTGTACCAATAGTTGGGTAATTGTCTGTATTTCCATTTCATAATGAATAAAGACCATTTTCTCTCAGAATTATTGTGTTTTGGTTTTGGATCTGGGACGTTGAGTACCAACCTGCACCTATTGGAAACGGAGTGAATCACTGGGGTAGAAATTCCTTCTACAGTTATATATAATAATGTTATGTTTTCATTGAGACAAAGATATAAATGTACATAGATCTTGCGGGGTAATCGTCTGAATATTTTTCCCTGCTACGCATAGATTCTAATGAGTTCCTTTATTAAACCTTTTGTCAACTCAGTCAGTCATTCATTCAGATGCAACGTAGAATTTCGTACTTATGTACATCAGTTCAACTTGCCATACCACGTCAGCACAGAGATGTATTTGTCAATTCAAATCCAATAGTAGAAGAGGTAGTAAAGGTATTAGGAGTAATCGGGGAGTTAAGGATAAGAAATATTATTCAAGAAATGTGATTCAGTAAGAAAAGATTGGAAAGTCAAAACCAGATTCGTTAAAGAATCCAGAAGATTAGGATTCGAGAGAACACAAATCATAAATGCACCAGCGCTATTGCGAATGATTTTGAGCCATGTCATTCAGGGTCTTCAACCATCGATTAATATCATATCGCGGACCCCAACCAGGAAGTCGACAATTACCGACATGGCTAAGTCCACTCGTCAATGCCTTCATGGATTTCTGCCATGTTTTGTTTTGGCCGACCCTAACTTTCTTCCAACCTATTCACAAACTACAAAACAAAGCTCGACGAGGCAGTCGGTGGTTAGGCATTCGCAGAACATGTCCCAACTACCGCAACTGATGAAGTGTCACTACTGCGTCTATTGATCTGCCATTCTTACCAAGCACCCGATTCCTAAAACAGCGTTTCTCAATCGGGTGTCCCACAATACACGAGCAATGCTTCGAAGACACCTATGATCGAAAACCAATAACCGACGAATATCTTCCACTTTCATTGGCCATGTTTAACAGACATAAAGCAAAACGGAGCGAATTACTGCGCAGTACACTCGTCCTTCAGTCAGCGAACGGATATCTCGAGTAGAGAGCTTGTATAAGGGTAATGTAGTTCTTTGGTACACCTCCTAATGACAGACAGTGCCACAGAACCTCACGATCAACAGAGTCATATGCCGCTTTTACGTCCAGGAAATCAACTATTTCAGGACGCCTAAATGTGTGTCTATGTTCCAGGACCTGTCTGAGTGTGAAGACGTGGTCTATACAGCCACGTCCAGGTCGAAAACCAGCCTCGTTTTCTCGAGTCTGCTCTTCACGAGCTTTCATTAAGCGTCGAAGTATTATTGAGGCCAGTATTTTAGATACTATAATGGTTAGAGTTATTCCTCTGTGACTCTCACAAGAAGACTTTTGTCCTTTCTTATAGATTGGGACAATCAGTGATTGAGACCAGTCGGATGGAATTACGTCCAGTTCCCAGAATCTACCAAAGATCTCAGTCAACCTAGCTGCTAAAACTAGACCACCATCCTTAAATATCTCAGGGGTCAGTCTATCAGGACCCGCAGCTCGCCCTCGCTTCAGATTTCCTGACGCTTTTTCAATTTCATTAAGACTGGGGGGACTGATGTCGATTTGCCATCCAGGGTTACTGGAGATCGTGGGTAACCGAAGAGTGGCTGGAAGCCAGTTGAACTGATCACTAGAGTGTTCTGCTTATCGATCCAGTCTCCTAGATTGATAATTAATGATAGTCCCGTCATTTTCCGAAATAGTCTCACACTAGGATTCCTAATACCAGTTCGCTTGATAAGTCGGGAAAGTTGTCTACTGTTGCCGATCGCCACTGCCTTTTCCAACACTTTCGCTTTCGCCACCCACCACTGTTCGCGATCGTTACGTAGGCTTTTTATAAGTCTGCGCCTAAGTTGACTTCGTTCTTCATCATGTTCACAGCCAGGTGGGATGAGTTTTCGGGCATCCATCAGATCGGTGGATGCTACTGAGATCCACGGCTTCATTCCAGCCCTATGGTCAACCTTACTAGCAGATATCACTGCTGTTTCCACAGCCTTTTTGATATCACTCCATCCTGATTCCGGATGGTAATCGCCTAAATAGTCGCGTAACTGTCTTTCTAGTTGTTCATGAAATATATTCTTCGCCGTATTATCATTAAGTAAAACCCTAAGAAGGCTTCCTTACGGTGTCTTTCCTAGGCCCAGTAAGCTTAAAACAAATATGCCCTCGCACACGTCATGATCTGAATCTAAACATGTGCCCCACAACGAGCGACAGTTTTCTATCCAACCGCTCCATCGATTGCTGTTGGCGATGTGATCTAGTTGAGTCCAACGTTGAGACGACTTTGGAGGTCGCTAGGTCAACAGATGCTTTTCCTTATGCCCTAAGTTAGTGTTTGCTAGAAATAGGCCGTTGTCTGAGCATCCTCGCAACAGACGGTCACCATTGTCTGTTCTCTGAGCCGCGACACCATAACATCCACCTAGGTGTCTTTCATTTTCACTCAGTCTACCTACTTGAGCAATAAAGTCACCAGCAATTTTTACTTCATCAGAGAGCCTAGCATTTTGGATTAGTTGCGAAAGCTTTAACCTCGTCTGAACTGCATTCAGTGGAGGCATAAGCAGATATGACGAAGAGGCAACGGCGATTGTCCCTATCTTTTCGAGTCCTTACTGTCCCGTTTAGTCGGACAGCGCACAAGCGACTATCTACAGGGATCCAGTCAAAGAGAGATTGTTCAGCTCTACGACTAAATGCTATGCCTACACGCCAGCAAGACCCCTGAAAGCAGCATCAGGGCTTCCAGATTCACGAAGAATAAATCGAGCTGCTTCTTTATTTTGACAAGGTGAAATCAGAATAATAATTTTACTAGGATCCTGTATGCGCGTCTCCGAAACGCAGTATACATCAATCGAGCGAGATTTTAAAGCCCTAGCTAATGATACCTGTCGCCTTATTTGACACAATGTCCGTACATTAAATGCTCCAACATATAGTCTAGAACGAAGTTTCAAGAGACCAGGAATGACGTTTCGTGAACTCGCATCATTTGCATTAGCGGTGCACTCAGATTAGGTAATGTGAGTAGAGTTAGTCATGGAGAGTAGAAAGGTATGTGTGGGTGTAGGAAGGATTTGATTCCCACCAGATTGGTCTCTCGTGCTGATACGGGTATGAGGGCGGTTGTCACCCTAAGGCTGCCTACACCATTGAAAGTTGTTGCTTGAGGAACCTGAAAAGGAAGGTAGATTAGTGTTGGTCTTGGAGACCTGGGTGCGTGACCGCAAAGTCCAAGGGACAACTGATTGAGGCCATTCATGCACGGCCTTTTATGGAGAGTTTTCTGAGTATTAGCTCTGCCCTTAAAAGCTCTTAGTGGGCACCCTTACCGCTGGAGACGGAAATCCTTGAGGTAATGTGAGGTGTGACATTTTTATGGTCGAACTTTTCTAACCCTTCCTTCCTTGTGAGAAGGCAGCATCGTTGCAGATGCTGGTTGTCACACGCCTCTGCAGTCAGCAGTACGACTCCGCCCTCAGACCTTGAATAGCTGCTTTTATTCTCATCGTTCTCTAATCGACCTGCCTGGCATGGTAGGACCTGCAGGAACATATGTTCCTGCCAGGATAGCTCGGTTGGATCATCACCACCACGTCAAGGTAGCAGCTACAGTCGGGTTTTGTCAACTGTTCACTTTTTTTGAGCTGGGAATCGGCCGTTACCCTGAGGCAGAGTTTAGTAATTTATAGTGATATGTTTAGATGTGAAAACTCCGCCGGTAGAACCTTCGGGGCTACTGCCGGTCCCAAGCCCGGGTAAAGGAGGAGGGTTGGACATGGGGTTGGCGACCCCATTTAGTCAACAACTAACTTGCCAAAAAAACGCTAACCAGAAAAAATAATTCAAATCATTTTAACTCTGCCCTGGGAGTTGGAGGAAGAATTATGACGTCGCGTGATGAAAGCCGAATTCCCTCGGAAGTCACGGGGCTGATGCCTCTTCTGACAACCAGAGCAACCATTTTTTTAGGTACATGGAACGTTGGTACATTGTGGGAGACTGGAAGACTATTTCAAGTTGCGGCAGAAATGAAACGATACAACCTCGAGGTGCTTGGAATCAGTGAAACACATTGGACACAAGTAGGACAACTGAGACTAGCTTCAGGGAAACTGCTGTTATACTCTGGTCATGAAGAGGAAAATGCTTCACATACACAAGTAGTTGCATTGATGCTGTCCAAACATGCACAAAAGGCACTAATAGGATGGGAATCTCATGGACCCAGGATCATTAAAGCATCCTTCAAAACAAAGAAACAGGACATTACAATGAACGTCATCCAATGTTATGCACCTACCAACGACTACAATGACGACGACAAAGATCAATTCTACGAAAGGCTGCAGTCAATCGTCGATAAATGTTCACCAAAGGATTTGACGATTGTTATGGGAGACCTGAATGCCAAGGTTGGAATGGACAACACTGGATATGAAGACATCATGGGACGACATGGACTGGGAGAAAGGAACGAAAACGGTGAGAGATTTGCAAACCTATGTGCCTTCAACAAACTGGTCATCGGTGGCACAATATTCCCGCACAAACGCATTCACAATGCCACATGGATTTCACCGGATCACACTACTCAAAACCAAATTGATCATATCTGTATCAACAAAACGTTCAGAAGGACTATGGAGGATGTGAGAACCAGGAGAGGAGCTGATGTAGCCTCAGATCACCATTTGCTAATCGCCAAAATGAAACTGAAACTAAAGAAGCACTGGACAACGGGACAGACAACATCACACAAGTATAATACGGCCTTTCTTCGGGATACTGTAAAGCTCAACGAATTCAAGATAGCCCTCACCAATAGGTTCCAGGCCTTTCAGGATCTACACAATGGAGAGGACACAACATTGGAGAACAATTGGAAAGGGATTAAGGAGGCAATCATTCCAACATGTCAGGAGGTCCTTCGTCGCAAGAAGCACCATCACAAGGAATGGATCTCTGTTGATACTCTCGCAAAAATTGAAGAAAGGAGGAACAAGAAAGCAGCAATCAGTGTCAGCCGAACAAGAGCGCAGAAGGTTAACGCACAAGCTGCATACACAGAAGCAAACAGGGAAGTGAAGAAGAGCATCAGAGCTGACAAACGAAAATACGCGGAAGATCTAGCAATGACGGCCTAAAAGGCTGCAAGAGACGGAAACTTGAGACAATTGTACGAAACTACAAAGAAGCTCGCCGGGAAATATCGTAAACCAGAACAACCAGTGAAAAACAAGGAAGGCAAAGTAGTCAGCAACACTGAACAACAGCGAAATAGGTGGGTAGAGCACTTTAAGGAACTCCTGAATCGACCAGCTCCTCTGAAGACACCCAACATCGAAGCAGCATCCAAGGACCTCTCAATTAATATTGGCGCACCTACGATTGAGTAGATCAGTATGGCCATCAGACAAATCAAGAACGGCAAAGCAGCAGGACCAGACAACATTTCAGCAGAGGCAATGAAAGCAGATGTAGAAGCAACCGCAAAAATATTTCACATTCTCTTCAAGAAGATTTGGGATGAGGAACAAGTACCATCAGATTGGAAAGAAGGATACCTGATCAAAATACCAAAGAAAGGCGACCTCAGCAAGTGTGAGAACTACAGAGGCATCACTTTTCTTTCAATACCAGGCAAAGTCTTCAACAGAGTATTGTTAAACAGAATGAAGGACTTCGTAGACGCCCAACTTCGAGATCAACAGGCCGGATTTCGGAAGGATCGATCGTGTACTGACCGAATTGCTACATTACGGATCATTGTGGAACAATCAATTGAATGGAACTCACCACTCTACATCAACTTCATCGACTACGAGAAAGCATTCGGTAGCGTGGATAGGAAAACACTGTGGAGGATTCCTCGACTCAACGGTTTGCCTGAGAAAATAGTTAACATCATACGGAACTCTTATGATGGATTCAACTGCAAAATCGTGCACGGAGGACAGCTAACCGACTCTTTCGAGGTGAAGACCGGTGTCAGGCAAGGCTGCCTACTCTCACCCATTCTCTTTCTCCTGGTGATCGACTGGATTATGAAGACGTCAACATCTGGAGGGAAGCACGGTATCAACTGGACAGCGAGGACGCAGCTGGACGATCTGGACTTCGCAGATGATCTGGCTCTTCTATCGCACACTCAACAACAAATGCAAGAGAAGACGACCAGTGTAGCAGCAGCCTCTGCAGCAGTAGGTCTCAACATACATAAAGGAAAAAGCAAAATTCTCCCATGCAACACAACATGCATCAATCAAATCACTCTTGATGGAGATGCCTTGGAAGACGTTAATACCTTTACATATCTGGGCAGCATCATCGACAATCAAGGTGGATCGGATGCAGATGTGAGGGCACGGATTGGCAAAGCGAGGGCTGCATTTCTACAGTTGAAAAATATCTGGAACTCCAAACAGATATCAATCAATACCAAAATCAGGATTTTCAAAACAAATGTGAAGACAGTTCTACTGTATGGAGCGGAAACATGGAGAACTACCAAAGCCATCATCCAGAATATACAAGTATTTATTAACAGCTGTCTACGCAAAATACTTCGTATTCGTTGGCCAGACACCATCAGCAACAACGAACTGTGGGAGAGAACAAGTCAGATTCCAGTGGAAGAGGAAATCAGGAAGAAGCGGTGGAAGTGGATAGGACACACTCTACGAAAAGCACCTAACTGCGTCACGAGACAAGCCCTCACATGGAACCCTCAAGGCAAACGGAAAAGAGGAAGGCCAAAGAATACATTACGCCGTGAAATAGAGAAAGATATGAGAGGAATGAACAAACATTGGACAGAACTGGAGAGAGTAGCCAAGGACAGAGTTGGTTGGAGAAAACTGGTGGGCGGCCTATGCTTCATTGGGGGTAACAGGCGAAAGTAAGTAAGTAAGTAAGTTTAGATGTGAAACGACATAACAGTGCATTTAAGTTATTTGTTCAAGCTTGCTAAAGAGAAAAGTTGTTTTCTAATTTGGTAAATTCTAAACTATGGACGGAGAAGTGCCTACACAACCGCTGAGAACGAGGTTACACATTTTGTAGCTGATACACTGGAACACAGATCGAATGACGTTTAGAATATTGAACCAATCGGTTTTCAATCAATTTTATTATATGAATTTAGTTGACTTAATGTTTGACGGCCAATCCAAAACAGTTTAATCCTATCAGTGGAGGAAATTCAGAATAACCAAACTGTTGAAAACAATGCTGAATTACAGAATAGAATGATGAGGCTCAGTGATCTTATACTTTTGTGTTATCTAATATATTCTTTTACTTTTTAAGTCTGTGGCTGTAGACGTTATGAGTGAGCTCTTATTCTGTATAATTGTACAGATCTGCTTGTTGAGGAATTTCTTGGTAGGAAGTTAAAACCAGTGCTAGGTTACGGACTTGGGTCGTAGACGATGTTAACAAGGATAAGTGACATCACTATCACTGATTAGTAACATTCTGCTGTATCGTTAGAAGCCATAAGTAGAGAAGATGTTCTGCCACATACACATGGGTTGATTGAGGTTCTCGAGACACCATCGTGGATGCTGCTCATATACACAAGCCTTCCTCCTCTTGCGAATTTCAGCTCTTTTACGTTTATTGTTTGATTGTAAATATTGTTTCCTACTCTACTCTCGATTTTTTGCACAACTTATCGAAATTCACTTTCTCTACCAGCTCAACGTTACAGGCCATACAGATAACTGTGCGTTCTTCATGAAAGTTACTATATCCACGTAGCATGCCACACCGATTTTAAGTAAATTATTGTTATATATGGATTAATTAGTTCGCAGATCGAAAGGGCAGTGAGTTTGAAAACGAAGAAAGTAAAACCAAGAACAGAAATATTGATAAAAATTAATGATAAAAGTGACAGGTTAGTAAGCAGGCAAGGGGTTTGGATGATAAATAATTGGAAAAATTAAGATTCATTGAGGTGTTAAGACTTAAACAAGGAGAAACCCACAACACTAGAGGGAATGCGAGTTCCATGTAGTTGACAGTAGTTTATCAGTGTCTACAGATTTTCGATATGTCTATCTACAAGAATTGAAAACAAAAACTGCTTTGAAGATATGAAAATAGTGACCGAAATTTAAATCAAGAGAAATGTCACGGGTAGCACCTTAAAGGCGTTACCTATTACTGTTAGTATGAGCAGGGGCTTTCGTCTATCATTTCATTATACCTGTATCGATGGTAATGCAGGTACAACATTTACCTAGTCTGAAATTCGTTTCTAATGTTCGTTTAAATATTTGGTGAACCATCAAATAATACCTAGAGGCTTGGTATGAGTTCCGGGAATAGTCGATAAATCTCTATGGAGTCTAACAACAGCATTACTGGTTTCTTGACCTTAGTGATTGTGTCACAGAAACGAATAGTATTTGGCAACTTGTTCCACAATAGTCTGTATTATATTACAAAGAAAATACATCGCAGTGATTTTTTGTGCTTTGCTGTTAATAGTGTATATGCGTCGTTTCTAAGACTGTCAGCAGTGTCGCGATTCGTAATTGGGTGGTATTTTACGAACGAGAGACAATCTATCATTTTATAGAGAAGAATGTTCTGGGGTTTCAGGTTCTAGACAAAGATGTATGCATCCTTCGATGTAGTTGAGGTTATGGTTCCATTCAAGTGGTTACCGGGTAAAGTTTCGTTTTACATTGTGTACTCGTTTCTTATCCATGATATTCCTGTTTGAGGCGATAAGTGAACAATATTCAAGTGAGGTCCTTATACAAATTTTGAAGAGTGTAAGCACACCCCCACTTGTCATGACGTTCTTATTAAGAAACCAAATTTTTCTTCTGAACTAAGAGATAATAGTTGTGACATGTTCTTCAAGTATAACGCTTCTGGTGTAACGGGTAACCAGATCATGCGCTGATATAGGTGTCCAAACCCTATATTTCTGTAAGTTAAGTGGTATATCATGGAGATGCCTACTGAAATTCATGATTTCAAACTTGATGTGTTTAAATGGCAGCTGCCATGTTTAACTCCGTGTAGTCAAGTAATCAAGATTACACTGAAACCTGACTATGTCTTCGTCCAGATCTTCAGGCTTATAACCGTATACTACTTTCAAATAATAAGCATATACTATGGCATGTTTGAAAAGTTTTTAAGCTCAGGTGAATGATTGTGGTGGTAGTGTTTGGTTCTCTGATGTGCGTGTTTTGGTTGTGGATGGAATGCGTATGGATATTTTTGCTCTTCCTGATCTTATAGCATAACATATAACGTTTATGTACATCAGAAATAACTTACTTACTTACTTTTGCCTGTTATCCCCAATGGAACATTGTCCGCCCACCAGTTTTCTCCAACCAACACTGTCCTTGGCTACTCTCTCCAGTTCTGTCCAATGTTTGTTCATTCCTCTCATATCTTTCTCTATTTCTCGGCACAGTGTGTTCCTTCTGCTTTTTCTTTTCCTTTTGCCTTGATGGTTCCATGTGAGAGCTTGTCTCGTGACGCAGTTAGGTGCTTTCCGCAATGTATGTCCTATCCACTTCCACCGCTTCTTCCTGATTTCCTCATCCACTGGAACCTGGTTCATTCTCTCCCACAGTTCATTGTTGCTGATGGTGTCTGGCCAACGAATACGAAGTATTTTGCGTAGACAGTTGTGAATAAACACTTGTATCCTCTGGATGATGGCTTTGGTAGTTCTCCAAATTTCCGCTCCATACAGTAGAACTGTCTTCACATTTGTATTGAAAATCCTGATTTTGGTTTTGTTTGAAAGTTGTTTGGAGTTCCAGATATTTTTCAACTGTAGAAATGCAGCCCTCGCTTTACCAATCCGTGCCCTCACATCTGCATCCGATCCACCTTGATTGTCGATGATGCTGCCCAGATATGTAAAGGTATTAACGTCTTCCAAGGCATCTCCATCAAGAGTGATTTGATTGGTACATGTTTTGTTGCATCGGAGAATTTTGCTTTTTCCTTTATGTATGTTGAGACCTACTGCTGCAGAGGCTGCTGCTACACTGGTCGTCTTCTCTTGCATTTGTTGTTGAGTGTGCGATAGAAGAGCCAGATCATCTGCGAAGTCCAGATCGTCCAGCTGCGTCCTCACTGTCCAGTTGATACCGTGCTTCCCTCCAGATGTTGACGTCTTCATAATCCAGTCGATCACCAGAAGAAAGAGAATGGGTGAGAGTAGGCAGCCTTGCCTGACACCGGTCTTCACCTCGGAAGAGTCGGTTAGCTGTCCTCCGTGCACGATTTTGCAGTTGAATCCATCATAAGAGTTCCGTATGATGTTAACTATTTTCTCAGGCAAACCGTTGAGTCGAGGAATCCTCCACAGTGTTTTCCTATCCACGCTATCGAATGCTTTCTCGTAGTCGATGAAGTTGATGTAGAGTGGTGAGTTCCATTCAATTGATTGTTCCACAATGATCCGTAATGTAGCAATTCGGTCAGTACACGATCGATCCTTCCGAAATCCGGCCTGTTGATCTCGAAGTTGGGCGTCTACGAAGTCCTTCATTCTGTTTAACAATACTCTGTTGAAGACTTTGCCTGGTATTGAAAGAAAAGTGATGCCTCTGTAGTTCTCACACTTGCTGAGGTCGCCTTTCTTTGGTATTTTGATCAGGTATCCTTCTTTCCAATCTGATGGTACTTGTTCCTCATCCCAAATCTTCTTGAAGAGAATGTGAAATATTTTTGCGGTTGCTTCTACATCTGCTTTCATTGCCTCTGCTGAAATGTTGTCTGGTCCTGCTGCTTTGCCGTTCTTGATTTGTCTGATGGCCATACTGATCTACTCAATCGTAGGTGCGCCAATATTAATTGAGAGGTCCTTGGATGCTGCTTCGATGTTGGGTGTCTTCAGAGGAGCTGGTCGATTCAGGAGTTCCTTAAAGTGCTCTACCCACCTATTTCGCTGTTGTTCAGTGTTGCTGACTACTTTGCCTTCCTTGTTTTTCACTGGTTGTTCTGGTTTACGATATTTCCCGGCGAGCTTCTTTGTAGTTTCGTACAATTGTCTCAAGTTTCCGTCTCTTGCAGCCTTTTAGGCCGTCATTGCTAGATCTTCCGCGTATTTTCGTTTGTCAGCTCTGATGCTCTTCTTCACTTCCCTGTTTGCTTCTGTGTATGCAGCTTGTGCGTTAACCTTCTGCGCTCTTGTTCGGCTGACACTGATTGCTGCTTTCTTGTTCCTCCTTTCTTCAATTTTTGCGAGAGTATCAACAGAGATCCATTCCTTGTGATGGTGCTTCTTGCGACCAAGGACCTCCCTTTCCAATTGTTCTCCAATGTTGCGTCCTTCCCATTGTGTAGATCCTGAAAGGCCTGCAAACTATTGGTGAGTTCTATCTTGAATTCGTTGAGCTTTACAGTATCCCGAAGAAAGGCTGTATTAAACTTCTGTGATGTTGTCTGCCCCGTTGTCCAGTGCTTTTTTAGCTTCAATCTCATTTTGGCGATTAGCAAATGGTGATCTGAGGCTACATCATCTCCTCTCCTGGTTCTCACATCCTCCATAGTCCTTCTGAACGTTTTGTTGATACAGATATGATCAATTTGGTTTTGAGTAGTGTGATCCGGTGAAATCCATGTGGCATTGTGAATGCGTTTGTGCGGGAATATTGTGCCACCGATGACCAGTTTGTTGAAGGCACATAGGTTTGCAAATCTCTCACCGTTTTCGTTCCTTTCTCCCAGTCCATGTCGTCCCATGATGTCTTCATATCCAGTGTTGTCCATTCCAACCTTGGCATTCAGGTCTCCCATAACAATCGTCAAATCCTTTGGTGAACATTTATCGACGATTGACTGCAGCCTTTCGTAGAATTGATCTTTGTCGTCGTCATTGTAGTCGTTGGTAGGTGCATAACATTGGATGACGTTCATTGTAATGTCCTGTTTCTTTGTTTTGAAGGATGCTTTAATGATCCTGGGTCCATGAGATTCCCATCCTATTAGTGCCTTTTGTGCATGTTTGGACAGCATCAATGCAACTACTTGTGTATGTGAAGCATTTTCCTCTTCATGACCAGAGTATAACAGCAGTTTCCCTGAAGCTAGTCTCAGTTGTCCTACTTGTGTCCAATGTGTTTCACTGATTCCAAGCACCTCGAGGTTGTATCGTTTCATTTCTGCCGCAACTTGAAATAGTCTTCCAGTCTCCCACAATGTACCAACGTTCCATGTATCTAAAAAAATGGTTGCTCTGGTTGTCAGAATAGGCATCATCCTCGTGACTTCGGAGAGAACTTGGCTTTCATCACGCGACGTCATAATTCTTCCTCCAACTCCCAGGGCAGAGTTAAAATGGTTTGAATTTTTTTTCCGGTCAGCGTTTTTTTGGCAAGTTAGTTTTTGACAGAATAGGGTCGCCAACCCCTCCTCCTATACCCGGGCTTGGGACCGGCAGTAGCCCCTAAGGTTCTACTGGCGGAGTTAAATCAGAAATAAGAGTGGATCTAAAACTCTTCTCTGGAGAACTCCACTGGTTATTAGTCTTGGTGATGTAAGACATTCGTTTTACCTAACATTTGTTGGCACCCATTTAGTAATGAAGCAAACCATCAATGTATTAGGTTACTGATTTGGAATGAATAAGGTTTAAGGAGAAGCCTTATGTGTTCGACCTTATCAAAAGACCTTTTAAAGTCGAAGAAAAGGATAGATACTCGAAGACCTTGGTTTTTTTGATGTATTATATCTTTGAAATAATCCAGCAGGCATGCGTCACACGAGCTAAACCTCAAGAACACATGCTGTGAGGTCGATATCAGATTGTTACTTCGTGGATTTTGCATTAACGCTGCCTTAAACCGTTTCTACGTCATCCTACATACTACTGAATGTAGGTTTATTTGTCGGTAATTTTCAACATTAGCTGAAGCTGCGGATTTAATTGTGAGAGTGATATATGTAGTCTTCCATTTATTAGAGTAAAACTCTGTGGAGATTGAAATCATCTGGTCCTTCAATGTAAGTGTGCTTCAGTGTACTGTTCGCCTGGGAAAGGTTTTGTACACTAAATTCAATACTGTCGATTTAACAGAAAGGAACTTTTGGTCAGGTGTGATTCATTTGTTGAGATTTCGCTTATCAATGTAGCAAAATTATGTTCGCTAAGCAGCTCTGCGATACATCTGGGGTATGCATAAACCTGATTGTCCGTGATAAATATGCTTCATATTTCGTTTCAGAGCATTTGTGTTTATTCCGGAGGAGTTTTATAGGTGAACGGGATTCTTTTTTCAGCTAAACAGTATTGGCTCTGTCTCAAAACATATATCAATCATCGTTACCCGGTAGGGGAATTCATTATAGTCATGAAGTCTAGAAGCATGTCTTCGAAGACGTGACCTGGCGTATCTAAGTCCTTAGGAATTCTCTGTCTCCGGGAACCTAAGGATGCAAATTGATTGAATATGTTGTAGAAACTTTTTTGAATGTTTTGTATTTTGGAAAATCCCTCCATGTACAAATATATATATATATATATATACATATGTATATATATAGATATATATGTGTTACGATATGATTGACTCTTTCTGTTGACATTTTGATACTCTATTTGATTCCATTTTGAGATTTTATCATTGTATATTGTTATTATTTTTATATCTTGTACTCATATTGAAGTTTATACGTTTGTTTCTGAACTGTTCATATGTTGTTTAAATTTGATATTTAATATGGCTACAGCCACTTTGGATTTGATACCGTAGCAATTTGGACTGTAAGCTCTTATTCTTCCAGAAACGGATACCCACCAGGGTAAATTGGACTTGGAAGGTGTACCAATATTTGGGTAACTGTCTGTATTTCCATTTCATAATGAATAAAGACCGTTTTCTACCAGAAATATTGTGTTTTGGTTTTGAATCTGGGACGTTGAGTACCAACCTGCACCTATTGGAAACGGAGTGAATTGCTGGGGTAGAAAATCCACTTACGGTGCAACTATTAATGAGAAAAAAGACGTTTTTGGAATGTTCATCGTTTACAATCTGTAAACACTTCCAGCAAGAAGAATTTTTGGATTTCTGTGTTTTGGAAAGCGATCTTCTGGTTTTACTTTTGGAGTTATCATTGGCGAACAAGAGT
>CALYCR020000489.1:0-13680 GCA_944470395.2 Schistosoma turkestanicum
CATCTTGATAAAACCTCTACTACATATGTACCTGATCTTAATTTCTCACTAAATATAAAAAGCTTTATCCTTTTATCTCTACAGAATGATTTATCTTCTCATCAAATTGAATTTAATCGTTTAAGCACCGTTCAACGATCAATTTTACTCCAGGTCCTGTCAATTTCATTAGCTAACAAGCAGATCTTCACTTATGAGTTAGTGAGGTTGAACATAAATAAGCAATGAAAAGGAAGATGAAGGCTTAGTAATGTAGCGCTACCGGGTAGCAATAATTAATTAGTCTATGTGTAATCATTTCATGACATGCAATACATATGAAATAAACTAATCACTTACTTTATCTTCATTTAGAAGGAATAAGTCTTCATCTTGTTCTACAATAGCTTCTTTACGTCGTAACAATTGATTACTGAGACTTTTACATTTATTCTACAAATAAATAAAATATTTAGAGAAAAGGAACTTATCAATTGACATAGTAAACTGGTTAGATTCCCTAACACCTGGAAGCAAAGATAAATCTGATATACTGCAGATAATTGTTGACTAAAAACAGGTATTTTAAATCAGTTGTATAATTCTTCATTGGAATTTACATCAGCATATATCCATTTTGATCATGGTAACCTTACTTACTTACTTACACCTGTTACCCCCAATGGAGCATAGGCCGCCCACCAGTTTTCTCCAAACAACTCTGTCCTGGGCTTCCCTCTCCAGTTCTGTCCAATGTTTGTTCATTCCTCTCATATCTTTCTCTATTTCTCGGCGTAGTGTGTTCCTTAGCCTTCCTCTTTTCCTTTTGCCTTGAGGGTTCCGTGTGAGGGCTTGTCTCGTGACGCAGTTTGGTGCTTTTCGTAGTGTGTGTCCTATCCACTTCCAACGCTTCTTCCTGATTTCCTACTCGTCTGGAATCTGGTTTGTTCTCTCCCACAGTACGTTGTTGCTGATCGTGTCTGACCAACGAATCCGAAGTATTTTGCGTAGACAACTGTTAATAAACACTTGTATCATGGTAACCGGCCAGCAGTTTATTCATTCAGTCAGAACAATTGTTGTTAAGCTTTCAGTATAATTAGTAAACACTGAGATCTGATTTGTGTCACTGTATTAAGTGGGAAAACAACCAAGGAATACAATAAATATTTGTAAATAACCAGTCACAGTTCAGACACAAAATGGTGATGAGAACAAACACTGATGCATGCAACTAAAACATTGCACCAGAATGACAAATTCCTCTCTAAAAAGTCATACTTTACCTCTGCTTTTAGTAGTTGTTCGTTAACTCCGGTAAGATCATTTTCACGTTCCATTAACATCTCGTGAACAGTATCATAATCATGTTGTAATTCAATCTGGAAAAGAAAAAAATCATTAAAAAACAATCAGGTAAACAATATTGCTAAGCAAAAAAAAAACAGAACAAGACTCAGAATGAAAAAGTGCGAAATTTAATGAACTACTTTGGTTAAACATGAAAGTAAGTGAACATAAAGCTTTCTAACTATAACCCATAGGTTTTAAAGATGGTATATAACTGTTAATTACAATTTGGTTGAGATAATATACACAAATAAATCATTCATACATAAAATCTATCATAAGACGTTATAATAAAGATTTTTCCTGTCATTTGCAATATCAATTAGATAGTGTATACTACTCAGTAATGCAAATACACTGTTGAGTAGGTGGTGGTGTTAGTTTGAACAAATGTATAATTCACAGTAAAAAAAAGAGACAGAGAAATTCAGTAAACGGATCGCGTTTCAATGAATCAAACTTCAAGTAAGTAAAATAGGCATGGAAAAAATATTAAAACGACTAATATGAGAATAAAAACGTTCAGTACGTGAAATTAAACTTTGTGTAACACACTACATTTGGTGTACAAAAGCTAAAAAAAAGTGAAATTTCGTGTATAATATAAATAACTGGGAATATACAAAACGTCACATGTATGTATATTTTGAATAAAGTCACAAGAACTATGTGTAATTGTTAAATCCCATAGTAGAACAGAAAGTAAGTAGTTCTGTACTACGAGAAAGTTTCAAAACAAAACGTGAGCATTAAAGGCAGATGATTTTGCATAACACTAGCCATTATGACAAATAGTGAAATGGAATTCCTAATCAATGCGGATTATTTACAAAGAATATTATCATTGAAATAAAATTTTTGGTTTACAATTGAAAATTAATGTGAAACATTTCGTATTCACTAGAAGGAAAGAAGTTTGCTTCAAACTAGTGACACAGTATTGCACAATGGTAGTGTATTTCAGCTTTGAAAATTTGAAAAGAAACATAAATAAAAATAACAACTGACAGAAATGAAACCTGAGTCAAGATAGTCAGTCAGTCAGTTGCAACGTAGAACTTCGTAAGTAAGTACATCAGTTCATGTCGCCATACCACATCAGCACAGAGATGTAATCGTCAATTCAAATCCAATGGTACAAGAGGTAGTAACGGTATTAGGAGTAATCGGAGAGGTTAGGATTAGAAGATACTACTCAAGAAGTATGATTCAGTGAGAAAAGTTTAGAGAGTCGAAACTAGAGGGGTTGAAGAATCCAGAAGATTAGCATTTGAGAGAACACAGAGAATAAATGCACTGGCGCCATTGCGAACGATTTTGAGCCATGTCATTCAAGGTCTCTAACCATCGATTATTATCATCTCGCGGACCCCAACCAGGTAGTCGACAACTACCGACATGGCTAAGTCCACTAGTCAATGACTTCATGGATTTCTGCCATGTTTTGGTCTGGCCGCCCCTAACTTTCTTCCAACCTACTCCTACACTACAAAACAAAGCTCGACGAGGCAGTCGGTGGTTAGGCATACGCAACACGTGTCCCAACCACCTCAACTGATGAAGTTTCACTACTTCATCGATTGATCTGCCATTCTTACCTAGCACCCGTTTCCTAATAACAGCGTTGCTCACTCGGGTGTCCCACGATATACGAGCAATGCTTCGAAGACACCTATGATCGAAAACCAGTAACCTACGAATATCTTCTACTCTCACTGGCCATGTTTCACAGCCATAAAGTAAGACGGAGCGAACTACTGCGCAGTACACTCGTCCTTTAGTCAGCAAACGGATATCTCGCCTACGCCATAAGTGACGCAGGTTGGCAAAAGCCAATCGGGCCTTCTGTATCCGAGCTGAGATTTCGTCAGTCACCAGGAGTCAAGATAGTCAGTCAGCTGAAGGAAATCATACCTAAGAAGAAAGTGTATGAAGTGCATACTCACTGAAAAGTCTCGTGTTAATCGAATACAATTTTTATAAAGTTTAAATGCGCTAGTAGTAAATAGTCGCTGGTTCTTTGTTGGATGCTCGATTATTGAAGGCTATTCACAATAAAGCTGTAACCAAAGTTCAGCGTTATCTAAAAATTCATCAACCAGTCTGTAGATAAGACTTATGTGGTGTATGTGTGCTCACCAGTTTAGTGGCGGGCGGTATTCGACATAGTTCCTAAAAGTTATATACTGCTCGTCCTGCCGAACGGAGTATAAATCAGAAGAAGAATACGAAGCGTTGATTACGTTCATTACCTTATCACATATATCATAAACCAGACGCATACGAAGCAAAATGCAAGTGCTGAAGAGCAAGAGAGCTAATGAACGAATAAATAGGATTTAAATATATATATATAGGAAAATGAATGAGTCTTCGGATTATTTAAGGGGCTAACAACTAACGTGAGTAGAATGTTTATGCAAGCAGGCAGTAAGCGATGCTCAAGCCTAAATGCTCAAGCGAACGCAACACTCATAAGAGCAAAATGGTACAGTTAAGTTATTGCTAAGCGAATGATTCTATCTGTTAAATAAGTTAAGAAGGGCTTAACCAAATTAAATGTGAACAAACTCAAATATATGTGAGTATCACCTTTTTTACACGCGAAAATTCATTGATTCGAATCTAAAATTACTGGTTTCTACATCACCCAGAACAGTCTTGACTGAGTTACCTCCATCCTACTGTCATCCCAGAATTTCATACATAAATTCTTTGAGAAGTAACCAACGATAATCTATTCCAAAGATTAGCTCGAAAAAAATGATCATACATAATAGGAAACCTTCAGTTAGTACAAAAAAAAATCAGTATCGAACATTCTATACAGACGTATGATATTTGTAATTTGGTTTGTAAAAAGCTTTATTACATAAAATAAAAAGCATGTTCTAACACACTAGTCAAATAGAAAAAATAAAGGAATATTTATAACTTACTTGATGATTTGTAAGACTACTGATTTCTTTACGTAAGGTTTTAATAAGAACTTCCGAATCCACCAATTGTCCAATCAGTGTTGATAGCTCAGATAATGGGACCTATAAATGGATAGGAATTAGAAAATAGAAAAACTGAACTATTAAACAGCTCCCGTGTTATCTTTTTTTTAAAAAATAAACAAAGAATGATAGTAGATACACACTGACATAATACACAAAGAGCAAGTGATAAATAAATAGAAACATAAAAGTTTATAGTGAAATCATTTACCACATGTAAAAATGTTTCTTTCGCCATGAACTGTAAGAGTTAAAACAATCTTTTATTTGAAGTAACAATAAACGTAAAGTTTATGTATTACGACTCATATGAATGTATATCATCATTAAGATAAGTAAGTAAGTAAGGTGTCAATGTGGTAAAACAACTTGAACTGATGTATGCACGTATCAAGTTCTGCGAAGTAGCTGAGTGAGGGTGAGTTATCGTAGAAACATTCATTTACTTTGTCTAAATACATCCTCGCTTCAATGTTCAGTGACCCAAGGCAGTAATACAATATAAATAAGGGATATGACTGTAGGTCACAGGTCCAAACCAAGCTACGTTCGTCTAGATTCGATCAGCCACGTAATAACATCAGCAAACACGAAAAGAGTTGCTCAAAGCTAAATACATAAACCTGTACATGGTAAATGAGTTCAGTGGTCCTACACACTACATATATCCACTGATAATTACGATCAAAAAAATACTCTGAAATCCTGATTACTTTATTTGAATAAAACTTTTATCATTCGAAATACTTTCAACTGAAACAGCTGAGTTGAATAACTGTTACAACAAAAAATTTACAATATCACAATGTTAACATATCTACATTGAGTGTTTTACACTGTGTTCACCGGAAACCGAAATTGATACGTTCAGAAGTATTCTGAACTGACTGCAAAGCTAACAAGTTTCACTTCAAATAATTATAATTAGCAAATTAGTAGGATGAAGAAAATTTCAAGAATTTATTTTGTAATACACTGAAACATACCATTTCTTCACGGTTCTCCACTTCACTATCAACTAAAATCTGAACTTCCGTATCAACAGAATCTATTGTGGCTTCCACAAACTTATCCAACTTGATCACTTCAACCTAGGAGCAAATGACAAAGATGAGAGTTTTAAACACCAATAAATTATAGTACCAGTTTTAAACTAAGCTTGAAATTACTGCAATCAAAGATGAATGAAGAAACATTGTAACTTACCAACCAATAACCAGACCATGTACTCTGCTTTCAAAAAAACATTATCTTGTGAGTGATAATTGGTAATGAAACTTCAGTCAGTCAGTCAGTCAGTCAGTCAGATGCAACGTAGAACTTCGTACGTATGTACATCAGTTCATGTCGCCATACCACATCAGCACAGAGATGTAATTGTCAATTTAAATCCAATAGTAGAAGAGGTAGTAAAGGTATTAGAAGTAATCAGAGAGGTTAGGATTAGATATTATTCAAGAAGTATGATTCAGTGAGAAAAGTTTAGGTGCCGATGCAACCCAATCTTGAAGCAACATTTTGCGTTTCGAGGGGGAAAACCGCATCCCGAACATGCTTGCATTGTTGCTTAGGGTGGTCAGAAGACTCTGCATTTTGTCAGCGTCTTCACCAAGTAGGACTATGTCATCGGCATATTCTAAGTCAATAAGCGAGCCTCCTGGTAAAAGGTCTACTCCTGAAAATTCAGACGACGATAAGGTTATATCTAGGAGTATGTCTATGATAAAATTAAACAAGAATGAAGAAAGTGGACATCCCTGACGGACATCACTTGAAGTAAAGAATTCCGATGACAGTTCGCCATAAGCCCTCACTCGACCAGTGGTGTTCGAGTAGAGAGCTTGTATAAGGTTAATGTACCTCTTTGGTACACCTTTCAATGACAGACACTGCCACAGAACCTCACGATCCACAGAGTCAAATGCCGCTTTTAGGTCCAGGAAGACAACTATTGTCGGGCGCCTAAATGTATACCTGTGTTCCTGGACCTGTCTTAGTGTGAAGATGTGGTCTATACAACCACGTCCAGGTCGAAAACCAGACTGGTTTTCTCGAGTTTGCTCTTCACGAGCTTTCGTTAAGCTTCGAAGTATTATTGAGGCCAATATTTTAGATAATATATTAGTTAGACTTATTCCCCCTGTGATTGTCACAAGAAGACTTGCACCTTTTTTTATAGATTGAGAAAATCAGTGATTGAGACCACTTTAAAGTGATTAAGTCCAGTTCCCAGATTCTACCTAAGATCTCAGTCAACCTAGCTGCTAAAACTGGACCACCATCCTTAAATATCTCAAGGGTCAGTCTATCAGGACCTGCAGCTTGCCTTCGCTTCAGATTTCCTAACGCTTTCTCAACTTCACAAAGGGTAATGAAACTTATAAACACATGCTTTTCAAAGTCAATTTTCACCAATAAAATCGAATTCATATTTCGAAAAATGGAATATAGTGAAACTAAAATTCATCTTTTCATTGCAGCCAAATGAAAATTCGAATATAGAAGTATGTAATAACCACTTGTGGTTAGCACGAAGTTGATGTTTTCGTTTTTTTTCAACAGAATGTCAACTTCGTTTCTCATTGAAGGTAATCATATGATTTTAATGACACTGTAAAAGCCATTAGAGACGAGGAATCAAAACAATCGAATCACGAGATATCCTCGGAAATGTCATAATCGATCATTCAAACAACAACTGTTGTGGTGATTGGGTATTTGAGTATTCCTATATACAATAGCTTCAATGGCATTCACTCATTTCACAACTGACTATCACACATCATGTGAACCATAATTTCGAAAACATTTGCCTTACTGATAGTACTGAGTACTAGAGCCGAACTAGCAGTCTTAGGAAAGATTCCAGTAAGTAGTTACTGGTGCGCTGTCCAACAACTGAGATCTTTAGGGATGGTGGTCCAAATTCGACAGTGGGATTGACTGAGATCTTAGGTAGAATCTAGGAACTGGAAATAACCCCATCTAACTGTTCTCAATCACCGGTTGTCCCTGTCAATCACAAAGGACAAAAGTCCTCTTGTGACAATCACAGACGAATCACTTTAATTAATGTAGTGTCTAAATTGTTAGCCTCGATAATACTTAGATGACTAATTCGCGAAGAGCAGAATCGAGAAAACTAGGACGGTTTTAGAGCTGGACCACATATTCACACTACGTCAGGTGCAAGAACAGACACACATTTCGAAGTCCGACAATAGTTGAATTCCGTGACCCCAAGGTGGTGTGCAACTCTATTGATCGTCAGGTTCTGTGGCAGTATCTGTCATTCAAAGATATACCAAAGAAGTACATTACCTTATACAAGCTATCTACTCAGACACCATTGGCCGAGTCAGGCTAATGCCGAAACGTCATCGGGATTCCATTTCTTCAGGTTGTGTCCGTCAGATGTCCGATTTCTCCATGCTTGTTTAAATATGTCATAGACATGCTTTTAGAGACAACATTATCTTCGTCTGACTTTTCAGGGGTGGAACTTCTACCAGGATACATGCTTGTTGACTTAGAGTACGCTGATGACGAAGACGCTGACAAAATGCAGCCTTCTCACTACCCTAAGCAACAATGCAAGCATGTTCGGGATGCGGTTTTCCCCCTCGAAATGCAAAATGTTGCTTCAGGATAGGCTTGCATGGACACCTGAACTAGTGATAGGGAGTAAACCAGTTGAGCGTGTTGGTCGCTCCACTTATCTCGATAGTCTCATCAGTGCTGATGGCCTGGTGAATGACGAAATCTCAGCACGGACACCAAAGATCCTACTGGCTTTGGCCAACTTACGTCACTTACGGCGTACGAGAGATATCCGTGGTTGAGACATGTGTTACGTATGCCTAACCACCGACTACCTCATAGAGTGATGTTTTATGATGTAGGAGTGGGCTAGAAAAGAGCTAAAGATGCCCAGACCAAAACATGGCACAAATCCATGAAGTCATTCACAACTGGAATGAGTCATTTCGGTAGGTGTAGATCACAGACCTTGAATGATATGGCTCAAAATCGATTGTAACAAGGCAGATGCATCCATTCTTCGTCACCTCTCGAATTTTAATCTTCAAATTCTTAAATTCATTCCATCGGGTTATACTTCTCGAATTGGATCTACATTCCACAACCTTTTTCTTTACAGCTAATACCACTACTTCCTTCACAAGTATGGGCTCCAGCTGATAATCCCGTATCTCTGGGCTAACGAGGTATCGCAACTTGAGCCGATGTACGCAGGTACTAAATTCTACGTAGCAGTTGCCTTGTAAACATCTTGTAAACGTAATTACAGATCACATAGTGTAATAATGATGGATGGATTTTAAATAGTCAAACTAACGACTGTTACTTTTCATCAAAGGTACTGACGGACAAATGCCAGGTTACGTCGGAAACTCAAAAGAGTTCACTGTGCTTCTACAAACATTCTGTTAAATTGAGGGGATAAGAAGCGGTTTATTTGAAAACCTAACCCGAATAGTGATTGCAAAAGATCCACCTAGACTAATCGGAAAATCCCGATTCCAAACTATTTTTACACATGAACTTCAGTATCATGAGGGAACAAATAAGTTACCAACATATTGTTGGTCGCCAGTTACCACAGAACGCATCTCCTGACGTTGCTTCACCGTCCTATAGATAGACCTCTAGGTCAAAGGCTTGGGGAGTGGACCTTACGGAAATCACATACTCCGGTTCAACAGCCTGAGCAGTGTCCCAGTCCAAAAAAATACAACCATTTGAACGGTGCATGTATTTTTGGTGTCCCTTTGCAACAATGTTAAGGTGTTGAAATAAAAAACGGTCGTAAGAGATCTATGTACAAGTAGAATTGGTAATGTTACATCACACTGCTACTAACCTGTGTACAAGCATCACAATGATTCCATTTATTCTGTATGTAAACACTGGAATCATCGATCAATTTCACCTGTTTTGTTTCGACTTCATTAGCATAATTTTGAATACTGTGACTTTCAGATGTATTTGTCATTGAATCAAGGCAAGTATTATTCTTATTCATTGTTGGAATAGTATAAGGTGGCCAGTCATTCTGTTGATCAACACATTTATATTGATTCCGTGTTGTTATTTCATTTAAATTTCCGTTCACTATATCTTCATCAGAATCATTACGTTTATTCCATGATTTAGATTGTATAAATGATTGAACATTTGATTTGATAGAATCATTTTGACATAAATTTTCCATTTTCAAATCAACCATCTTATGAGATGTGAAATTATTTTGTTCTGTTTCTTCCATACTCAACGGTGTAGTACAGAAATCAGTATCACCAGAATTCATGAATTTACTTGAAATCACTTGTGACCTGTACAAATAAAGTATGCAGTAAAGTTAATCAATACAACTATAAGACTATTTGGTATAAACTGGTCATGGGATGGAACAAACGACGTTACATATTCCTGTTGAACAGAAAGCAGTTCACGAAATCCAGTTGATTATGTGAAAAGTGAATACTTTGTACTTCACAACCAATCGATTAAAAAACAAGTGCATTATTAATCAACTACCATCTTATAATGTAACGAAAAATAAATTGTTGAAGCCCTAACTAAATCGTTCACATAATATATATGCAGAATACATCGAGTTACGTGAAATGTTGACATCGAAGTAGTAAATCTTTATTCGACGACTTTTATTCAGCACAAGAATAGTAAAGCATGAACTAAACCAATACACCTATCATTGATTGATTTAATCAATTGACAACTCTACCATTACATAAAATAACATGATATACTGTAAAAGGAAACTAACTTTCTCGTTTCAAGTTCATTTTTCAGACGATTTAATTCGGTACGGAATTCTTCTCGTTCTAATTCTCTTTCTTCCATTTGCTCATTGAGAAATTTCTCCTACACAGAAATCGAAAGAAATAACCAAAAATGCATAAAAATTAGTAGTGCATCGATTAAATAAAAATAAAAATTCTAAATATCCACTCTGCTACACTATAAACTGAGAAACCAGCGTAAAATTAAAATCGATTCAGAACACCATTTTTTTCAAGCTAGATTGTGTTAGGAGAGGTTTTATTGGGCATAAACAAACGAAACTTTCGACTGTTAACCCGAAAGGGAAGAATGCTGACTGATAGATTACAGAAATTATATCATCAATGAAGGCTATTTATTCACAAAGGCGAATTATTGATGTCAACACATTAATGGTTAGAAAGCAACGACAAAACCAGGTGCTAAAAGAGTAGGTTTTTCTATGTTAGTCGGCTGTTTGCCATACATGTGTATCGGTTCACGTTAGCAGAACCCATTAGCACAGTGAGATAGAATCGTTAAGACAAACTACAGAGAAGCAGACATAGTATGCCGGTTCCAAGTACAGACAATGGAGGGTTGGGATTGGGGTTAGCGACCCCATTCAGTAAAAAAATAACTCGCTAAAAAACGCTAACCAGGAAAATCAATTCAAGCTATTCAAACTCTGCTCTAGGAGTAGGAAGAGCTTCGTTTAGAATAATTATAACGCCTCATGATCAAAGCTGAGTTTCTTCGGAGGTCACTAGGCCGATGTCACTTCTCACAACCGAAGTAACGATTAATTTAGGTACACGGAGAGTTCCTTTCACGATGTACTCGTTGGAGAGGAAACTACCATGGACAACAACTGAAAAGGGATAAAGGAAGCAATAATGTCAACATGTCTTGAGGTTCTGGGTTACAGCAAGCGCTTAATGGAGAAGCTTTGGAAGCTGTATGAGCAAGGTGGATCCGATGCGGATGTGAAGGCGCCCATTGGCGAAACAAGTGAAAACTGGCCAGACACCATCAGCAACAATCTACTGTGGAAGAGAACAAACCAGATTCTAGCTGAGGAAGGAATAAACGCTGGAGGTCGATAGAACAAACATGTCACAAGTCAATTCCTCACTTGGAATCCTTTGGTGCCAAAAGAAAAGAAGAAGACCAAAGAGCACACTACGCCGAGACACGGAAACAAATATGAGAAGAATTAACAGCAATCGGACAGAGGTGGAAAGGAAGGCGCAGGACAGAGATGGTTGGAGAATGCTGGCAGGCGGCCTATGCTCCGTTGGGGGTAACAGGCATAGGTAAGTAAGTACAAAATAGTACGATTATCAGCAGTAGAAGGGAAGGTGAGGTAAACACAACAAAAGACAAACTTTTGGAACTCGAGCTGTAAAGGAAGGAAAACAGTAAATGTGTATATCGATTGCAAAGGATTCATCCAAATTTTTGAACCAACAGGTAACGAAAGTTGCGCAGAGCCCAACAAGGTAATCTAATCCTATTAAAATGGTTCCTCTGAATGATCAATAACAGCGCGGACTGATGACAAATCTTGAATTGATGAACTTTAACTCCGTTTCAACAGACTCAAGGTAGGTATTAGGCTACGTTCACGACCACAGAACAGAATAACAAGACACACACATTCAAAACAACGAAATAAATTAACCATTTCTCACAGTCAAACTACTAATTGGTCATTTGTTTAGGAGAAATATTATTAATAGTCCTTATGAATTACATTTAACAAATCAATTTAAACAGTCAAGATTCATCATAAACCAAATGAACTACAATACGATTTGTTTGTTACTTAACAACAAATGATGAACATACTTTAGCTTGAAGTTTTTGTCGAATTGAAAATATTTCATTTCTTAATTCACGATTACTTAGTTCCTTTTCATTAAGTTGTTGCATTAGATCATTTCGATCTATCTCTAACTCAATCATAGCTGAAGTATGATTTCGTTCTGACTCTGAGAGACGACGATCCATCTCAGCTTGTAATTGAATACGTTCTGTTGCAACCAATCGAGATGTTTCCAACAGTGCTAAAGATTCATAAGATATCAATACAGAGTGAAAACTATCTCCCGTACAAAAGAGAGATGATATATATTATAATTATACTAAAAAAGGTTATCCAATCACACCAACTGTAACTAAAAATGTAACATCATAATTAATTTGAATGAGAATATCTCAAAAGATTGTTCATTTCTTTTTACGACTACTGGATACACAATAATGAACACAATCAACTTCATTGGATTAAGTATACGAATATGAACATTTAAAGCAAATCAGTTCACGTAACCCAGTATCTAGAAAAAAACTATTAGTTTCCATACATTTACAGTATAATAAGTCACACAAAAAAAATGAATGAATCAATTCGTGTAGATTGTAGAACTGACTCTCAGATACGGAAAATAAAGACGTCAACTTGATGCCCTCTGCAAATCGATAATCGACTGAGAATTCATACAAACCAATTTTATCATTAAAGTCATATAGACGTAATGTTAAATAGCGAAGATGGCCCATCAACAATTAAAGAGTTCGGTATGGCCATCAGATAAATCAAGAGCAGTAAAGCAGTGATACCAGACAACTTTCGAGCACAGGCAAGGAAAGTAGACGTGGCAGAAACTGCATAAATATTCCATGTTCTCTTTAACAAGATTTGGGAGGAAGAATATCCCTGGAAACATGGACACCTCATCAAAATACTAAAGAAAGGCGATCCCAGCAAGTGTGAGAGCTACAGAAACATCACTCTTCTCTCAATACCAGGAAAAGTCATCGATAATGTTGGGATACTGGATAAAGCATTCAGTACACGCCAAACTACGAGATCAACAGGCTGACCGAATTGCAACATTACGGATCATTATGGAACAATCAATCGCATAGAATTCACCACTCTACATCAACATCGTTGACTACGAGAAAGTATTCAATTGCATGGACAAGAGAACACTACAGAGGCTTCTTCGACACTACGACGTGCTTGATAAGATAGTCAACATCATACGGAATTCGTATGATGGATTACACTGAGAAATCGTACACGAAGGACAGCTGACAGACTCATTTGAAGTAAAGACCAGTGTCAGGTAAGGTTGCTGACTCTGACCCTTAAGATGGTAGAGAAAACTTGTAGCTCAGGCGGATGATTGCGGTGGAGTTTCGATCTCTGAGCTCAGGGGACGAAAAGGAAAAGAGGAAGGCCAAAGAACACATTACATCGAGAAATAGAGAAAGATATGAAAAGAATGAACGAAAATTGGACAGAATTGGAAAGGGAAGCTCATGACAGAGTAGGTCGGAGAATACTGGTCAGCGGCCTATGCTCGATTGGGGTAACAGGCGTAGGTAAGTTAAGGTAAATAGCGAAGACGAATTTTACACGATAATGATACCAACCAACGTCACCAACATCATTCTCAAATCGACAAGAACAATCAAAATAATAATTCGAATTTTGAAAACAAATAAATAGTATGAAATAAATAAACAATTG